>JAWQEG010006223.1:2500-7500 GCA_033782935.1 Petrolisthes cinctipes
AGGTAAGGGTCAAATTAGGGTAGAGAAGAAGAGAAAGGGGAAGGTGTAGGGAGGAAGAAGATGGGTAGGAGAGATGGAAATAAAGGAAGGGAAGGGTAGGGGAGGAAGGGGAAGAAAATGGAATGATTGGGGAGGAAGGGAAAGGGTAGGGGAGATGAGAGTAGGGGAGGGAGGGGGTGGGGGAGGTGTTGGAGGTAAGGGTGGGGGTTAGGTAGGAAGGAGATAGATGGGGGAGGAAGGAAAAGGGTAGGGAAGAAAGATGTAGGGGAGGGAGAGAAGAAGGAAATAGGGGAGGGAAGGAAAGAATAGTAGAGATGAGGAAAGGGAAGTAAATAGGGGAGGGGAGGTCACATCTGGTCAAGGTAGGGTAGCTCAGGTCACCAGTGTATATGTAAGGGAGAATGAAGACGTAATGCTGTTGATGGTGGTGGTGAGTACATACAGTCCCGTGGTCAATAATACTCATCCACATATAGATAACTTTAACAATTTGCTGTCTAATGTTTTCATGTTCACATATAATGTTATTGTTTTTAAGTAGTGTGTAGCTGCTTGTATTAAATTAAACGATGGTAGTTAACCTATTTATTGGAAAGTTTATCATCTAAGGAACAGAGGGAAGCTGTCAAACTCTTACGTGAGTTATCCCTATATGGATGATTATATTGACCACGACTGTACATACACATACACACACAAAGATACATACACACATATATATACTCACACACACACACACGCACATACACACTCACAGACACTACACATACACATACGCACCACGCACATACACATACACATACACATACACAAGCACACGCACATGCACACAGTATGGAACAGTAACAGGAACAGAAACAGTAACAGGAGTAATTCTGGAACAGTAACAGGAGGAATTATGGAACAGTAGCAGGAATAATTATGGAATAGGAGTAATTATGGAACAGAAACAGTAACAGGAGTAATTATAGAACAGTAGCAGCAACAGAAACAGGAGTAATTATGGAACTGGAACCGGAACAGAAAGAAAGTGTCGGCAGGTCAGTGGTTTGGGTAAGTAGGTAGGTAGGTAGGTAGGTAAGTAGGTAGGTATGTGGGTTGGGTTGGGTTGGGTTGGGTTGGTGGTGGTATCGGGTGTCCTGTCATCGTTGTGGTAATTACAAGGCGGTATTCTTGGTGGCACTGGTGACCCGGAGGTGGCACTGTGCCTCCCGACGCCCACACACATACATACATACATACTGTACATACATACATACATACATACATACATACACACACATACATACATATACATACATATACACGCATACATACATATACATACACATACACGCATACATACACACACTCATACATACATTCACACACACACACACACTCATATACACACACACTCACACTCACGCACACATACACATACATACAGTGATATATATAAAGAGAGAGAGAGAGAGAGAGAGAGAGAGAGAGAGAGAGGAAACAAGGATTAGGGAAGTAGTAGGAGGTAATGACTGAAGGCTTAGAAGGCTATTATAGAGTTGTCAACCCCTCACTCTCCCCTCACTCACCCCTCACCCCTCACTCCCCCCCTCTCCCTTCTCACTCCCCTCCACCCACACCCCTCACTCCTCCTCTTCCCTCACCCACACTCCTCCCTTCCCCTCTCCCTCCTCACTCCCTCCTCTTCCCTCAATCACCCCCCCTCACTTCCCCCCTCTCCCTTCCCTTCAATCACCCCCCTTTCTCCCTTCCCCTCATTCACCCCCCTCACTCCCATCTCCGAACCCCCCCCCCCTGCCCCCTCCCCCCTGCCTAGCCCTGAGGGGGAGGGGTAAAATGGGGACAGGAAGAGAGAGAGAGAGAGAGAGAGAGAGAGAGAGAGAGAGAGAGAGAGAGAGAGAGAGAGAGAGAGAGAGAGAGAGAGAGAGAGAGAGAGAGAGAGAGAGAGAGAGAGAGAGAGAGAGAACGAGAGAGAGAGAGAGAGAGGAAGGGGGGGGAGGTAGGGAACAGGAAGAGAGAGAGGAAGGGGTAGGGGTAGGAGAGAGAGAAAGAGAGAGAGAGAGAGAGGGTAAGAGGAGAGAGTGAGGAGGACAGTATAGTAATTTGAGTGATTGAGTGAGAGTATGTGTGTGTGTGTGTGTGTGTGTGTGTGAAGGATCCTCTGTATTATGAGTGTGTGTGTGTGTGTGTGTGTATGATTTGTATATGTGAGTGGGTGAGTGAGTGAGTGAGAATGATTTATATATGCGAGTGAAAATGAGTGTGTGTGAGTGGGAATTGTCTGTATATGTGAGTGAAATTGAGTGTGAGTGAGTGAGTGTGTGAGTGAGTGTATTATAGCACGTGTTGTAAGGTCAGGTCAGGTCAGGTCAAACCACATAGAAAATAAATGATGACATAAGCTCTTGGTAGTTGTGGTAGTAGTAGTAGTAGTAGTAGTAGTAGTAGTAGTAGTAGTAGTAGTGGTAGTATGGTAGTAGTAGTGGTAGTTGTGGTAATAGTTGTAGTATTGGTAGTAGTAGTGGTAGTAGTAGTAGTAGTAGGTGGTAGTAGTGGTAATAGTGGTAGTATTGGTAGTAGCAGTATGGTAGTGGTAGTTGTGGTAGTGGTGGTAGTTGTAGTATGGTATCGGTAGTGGTAGTTGTGGTAATAGTGGTAGTATTGGTAGTAGGAATGGTGGTAAAGAAAGTAATGGTAGTGGTGAGTAGTAGTAGTAGTAGTAGTGGTATTAGTTGTGGTGTTAATAGTGGTAGAGGAAGGTGTGGTATTTGTAGAGGTACGAGTGGTATGGTAGAAATAGTAGTAGTAGTAGTAGTGGTGGTGGTTGTAGTTATGGTAGTTGTTGTAGTAATAGTAGTAGTGGTAGTACTTGTAGTAGTAGTTGAAGTGGGAGTAATAGTAGTAGTATTGGTTGTAATAGTAGTAGTAGTAGTAGTAGCCGTAGTAGTATTGGTGGTAGTAGCAGTAGTAGTAGTAGTGTTGGTAGCAGTAGTAGTAGCCTTAGTAGTAGTAGTAGTAATAGTAGTAGTAGCCTTAGTAGTAGTAGTAGTAGTAGTAGTAGTAGCATTGGTAGTAGTAGTAGCCGTAGTAGTAGTAGTAGTAGTAGTAGCCTTAGTAGTAGTAGTAGTAGTAGCCTTAGTAGTAGTAGTAGTAATAGTAGTAGTAGCCTTAGTAGTAGTAGTAGTAGTAGCCTTAGTAGTAGTAGTAGTAGTAGTAGTGGTAGTAGTAGTAGTAGTAGTAGTCAGTATAGTCTTTGTTTACAAACATTGTATCACTTTGAAGTCCCAGGGTGGAGAAGCCAATGATTGTTATGGTTTGTTTCACTTTACTATGTGTTCACCTAGCCCCATCCCCCCTAATTCCCCACACCTCCACCATGTTCCGTTAGCCACCCCCATCCTGCTTCCCCACTCACTTCAACATATCCCCTTTCCCCCCTCCCCCACCCACCCCGCTCCACTCACTCACCATACCTCCTTCCCTCATCCCCCTCCTTCACCCCCTCTCCCTTCCACCATCTCCCCCTTCCACCATCCCCCCCTCCCCTTCCACCATCCCCCCCTCCCCTTCCACCATCCCCCCTCCTTCCCTTCCCCCTTCCACCATCCCCCCCCTCCCCTTCCACCATCCCTCACTCCCTGAAGTCATGATGTGGAAAGGATTCATTCATTGCTGTAAGAGACCTTGGTGGTGACTTCTGATTCCTCCTAGACTATGCCACGAAACAAGCTTCTTTAATTAATGTAGGTGGTCATTCGTTTTTGTTACATTGGAGTGCCTTGATTCCTCCAAAGTATGCTAGGAAACAGGACCAGAAGAGCGAAAATAATGGTGTTCTGTGGCTTGAAATAGCTTGGAGGATTCAGTTGCTCCAGATTTACCAACACGAAACTTTCCCCATAATGTAGGTGTGTGTGTGTGTGTGTGTGTGTGTGTTTCGTGGCAATGTTTGAAGGACTCACTAACCTCCAATTTTCTGACAACATCATTTTGGGAGTCCTTAAGGGGGAAGTTTTCATGTGTTGGTAAATCTGGAGCAACTGAATCCTCCAAACTATTCCAAAATGCAACAGAACACCATTATTTTTGTTCATCTGGTCCTGTTCCCTCCATGGCATACTTTGGAGGAATCAAGGCACTCCAATGTAACAAAAGTGAATTACCCCCTTAAATTAATTATTATTATTGTTGTTGTTGTTGTTGTTGTGGTGGTGGTGTTGTTGTTGTTGTTGTGGTGGTGGTGGTGGTGATGTTGTTAAAGTTGTTATTGTGGTGGTGGTGATGTTGTTAAAGTTGTTATTGTAGTGATGTTGTTGTTATTGTGATGATGTTGTTCTTGTAGTGATGTTGTTATAGATGTTATTGTTGTGGTGATGTTGTTCTTGTTGTTATTGTGGTGATGTTGTTCTTGTTGTGGTGGTAATGTCGTTGTTGTTGTGATGGTAATGATGTTGATATAGTTATAGCTGCTGTTGTTGTTGTTGTAATTTATTTTTCCCCTCACAGTTTTTTGTGGGAAGGAATTAGTAGCCCTCCAATTTGACAAGGTAAAATATATATATAAAGAAATGTGTGAGGTAGTGGAATAGAATGTGTGTATGTGTGTTATATGTGAAAGTGTATGTATAAGTATGTCTGTTAGTGTGTGTGTGTATGTGTTATTTGTGACAGTGTATGTATAAGTATGTGTGTGTGTGTGTATGTGTGTAATATGTGAAAGTGTATGTATAAGTATGTGTGTGTATGTATAAGTATGTGTATGTGTGTGTGTGTGTGTGTGTAAGCCAGTGGGATGGAATGTGTGTATGTGTGTTATATGTGAGAGTATATGTATAAGTATGTGTGTGTGTATGTGTGTGTATATGAGAGAGAGAGAGTGTGTATGTATAAGTATGTCTGTTAGTGTGTGTGTGTATGTGTGTTATATGTGAGAGTGTATGTAGAAGTATGTGTGTGTGTGTATGTGTGTTATATGTGAGAGTGTATGTATAAGTATG
>JAWQEG010006223.1:10000-27500 GCA_033782935.1 Petrolisthes cinctipes
TTCACCCACCAGCCTAAACAAGACAGTAAAAACGCAACTGTGGGTGTGTGGGGTGAATGTGTGTGTGTGTGTGTGTGTGTGTGTGTGTGTGTGGTGGTTGTAGGTGTGTGTGTAGGTGTGTGTGTGTGTGTGGTGGTTGTAGGTGTATGTGTGTGTGTGTGCGTGTGGTGGTTGTAGGTGTATATGTGTGTGTGTGTGCGTGCGGTGGTTATATAGGTGTATGTATGTGTGTGTGCGTGTGTGGTGGTTGTAGGTGTATATGTGTGTGTGTCTGTGTGTGTGTGTGTGTGTGCGTGCGGTGGTTATGTATGTATGTATGTATGTATGTGTGTGTGTGTGTGTGTGTGCGTGCGGTGGTTATAGGTGTATGTGTGTGTGAGAGAGAGAGAAAGGGAGAGGGAGATTTATTAGGTAGTGAGGAAGAGTTTATGTCGGGCAGAGAGTGAGAGAGACAGCAAGGGTGAGTATATGGCAAAGACCACACATCTTCACTACCCATCATTATCACCATCCTCAAACATCTTCACTATAAAACACACACACACACACATTTTCACCACCCAACCACCATCACCACCAAAACCACACATCACTACCACAACCACTACTGAAACCACACAACAACAACCACAACCACACAATAACAAAACTACCACTACCACAACCACCACTGAAACCACTACCACTACCACAACCACACAACAACAACTACCACCAAAACTACCACACCATACCTTAACTACCACAACCACCACCACAACACACACACACACACATCTCTCAATAAATGAATATAATAATAAGTCATAATATAATGTCAGTAAGTTAGAAAAGAGGCAATAATTGTTTCCCCTCCCTTCACAGTCATCAAAGAAGAAATAAGTAGTAGCCTTCGTGTTTAGTCGAGATTCTATTTGTTGGTGAATTGGAAGGTCTCTCTCTGATTCCTTCAAACTTTGCCAGGAAACAGGACCAGATGAACACAAATAATTTTTTTTATGGGGTGCTCTGTTTGTTGTCTTATTTATTATTTGGGAGGAATCAACAGTTGCTCCAGGTGTCACACGAGGTTTATTATTTTTCTTCTGTCCTCCTATTGGTCATGTAAAGTGTATATACTGAAGTTACAGGAGGGCGCTGTATCCTGGTGAAAAATTCATAGATTCTTCACGTCCATTTTCCAGAATTAGGGGGTCGGTTTGGTCGGCTTATATGGGAGGTACCTTTTTCTCCACGTCAGGCCACAAAACAGCATGCACACTCGGGGTAGGTAGTAAGGCTATATGATTCCTGATACTACAGTTTGGAGGAATCAGAAGTGTTCAGTTTATTCTCAGCAAATGATCATCTTAAATTGGACTCATCATATATAGAGAAGCTTAGGATAATAAAGTCGTCATCATCAAGGACACGAGATGAAGCTGAAAATTTAGTGATATACTTTGTAGGAGGAACCAGCCAGAAATGTACGTGTTCAATTTGTTCCCAGTACATGAGCACCTTATATTGGACTCGTCATAGAGAAGCAAGCTAAGGGCGTCACCATAGACAGGATATATAGCTGAGTTTATTGAATATGAGTGATACAGTTTGGACGAGTCAGCAACGTACGTCTAATTTGTTCTCAGCACATGACGACGACCTTAGATGCATTCGTCATAGAGAAGAAGGATACAATGTCCAATTCGTCCTTAACACCTGACCACCATGCACCGTGACCTTAGATTGAATTCGTCATAGAGGAGGAGGATCAAGTCGTCACCATGGGCAGGAGATGTAGCTGAGTTTAGTTGCCGTGATGCGTGTCTTGGTCTCCTCGGGTCTGAAATAGATGATGCCGTTGAAGTAATCGATGACGGCACGACTCTGGTGAAGGAAGGGCAGGCCAAGGATGACGGTGGCATACTCACTGGGTAATCTGGGGTGAGTATCGGCTTTAAGGGTGAGGGGGTCCGTGTGTCCAGTGTACAGTTTGAAGTCCCCCTTTTGTCCCCTTGGTAGGTACACTTCTGGGGAGGTGGTATCGATGAGGAGGCGTATGGGAGGATGTTGTTGTATGGGTGTGTGTTGAGGCGACCCCGGCTGACCCCTCAGGTGGTACTGCAACACCCTGCATGGCTCTGGTTCCCCCTTCAGTCTGGGGAAGTAGAGGTAGGAGCAGTTGATGGTGAAGTAGTGGAGGCAGCGGTACTGACGAAGGAGTGGCAGACCCAACACTAGGGACTCACTGCACTTGTCCGCCCTCTGACACACATACATGTCCAGGAAGAAGGTCAGGTCAGAGGTGGAGTCTGAGGGGTGGTGGTAGGTGACTTTGACCCTGGGCGCCACACAGAAATGTTCCGCCTGCTGACCACTCCACTGCTCAACCTTCCTCACCGCCTTGTACTCGATCTTGTCAGGGAGGAGTTTGAGTTTGCTGGCCAAGTGGTACCCCATGAAGCAGATGGAGCAACCAGAGTCGAGGGTAGCCAGCACTTGGTATCCCTCGATCTCAACCTTCATTTATTTAGACGAGGTGAGGTTAACTTTGGTCATGTCTGCGATGCTGGGCAGTCTGCTGGGGGTCGGGGGAGGGTCCAGATACACCTCCCTTCTCTCCTTCTTCTGTCCCTCATGGTGGGTTGTCTGTCTCGATCTTTTCTCTACCTTCCAGCGTTGCCCTTCCTCTGTGCTCGTGGATAATGTGTGTCGTTTCTTCTTCAGTCTCATGCGTTGCCTTTCCTCAGAGCTCAAACCCCTCCTTTCTTGCTGTCCCACCAAGCGAGCCTTCTTGTATTGCTCAAGGCTCCCCTGGTGGTACTGGGAAGATAACAGCCTCCCCTTACCACCACCACTAGAAACTCCCTGATCAGCGGGTTTCATGGCAACAAGCAACTTGCCGCAAAAGAAAGTGAAGCAGAAAGCGATGCTAAGTTTTCTCACCTTTCTTCACCGTAAAGGGATTGTAAGAAGATTAGTCAATTACGTATAGTCAAACAGGAACAAATTATATACTTGGTAAAATAACCATGATAGTGGACTAGGGCATTTGGCTTTATTCACCAGCCACATATGTAAATACCATTATAATGTAGTGAAGATTTAGGTAGGGTATCAGAGATGAATGTTCAAAAAGCCCGAGGAGAATGAGAGTTCATTCAGTTTGTTTACTATTGTAGTGAATCTGAAGACAGGCCTTGAAAACCTACCATGATTACCAGATCCTTACCTCCATGGTCCCTCCACCCCTTAATTAACATACATTGCAGTCATATTATAAGTTTAGATATGGTACAGTATAGTTGAGGTTAGAGATGGTTTAGGAAGTCTGAAGTGTAGTGAGGATGTGTGAGTAATAATTCATGAGTGCATTGCAAAATTTGGAAGTGAATCGCAATTGCCAAAGTAAAAGAAAAACACACAAATAGATCTTGTACAGGAGTAACCCATTCATATATTTATTAATTCGGAAATATTTACGAGTTTCCCTACCACGCACAGTGCATCCGATTCTGTTATTTTAATTATGGATGAATTAAATGGGAGGTTATCTCTTTAACACATTAAAAACTCTAACTATAACATCTTTAAGGATATATTAATACAGGCCACTATTGATGTTCCTGTCACTTTTATTTAAGGACCCTGTGATCGTGTATGAAAATTGGAGGCTTTTGATTCCTTCTGACCATGCCACGTAACAAGCTCCTTCTGTATAGGTGGTGTTTCGTGGCAACATTTGAAGGACTCACTAACCTACAATTTTCTGACTACATTACAGGGTGCCTTAATACAGATAATGCTACATACTCTGTACACTGGTGGTCAATAGTTCTGTCCTGATCTGAGGCATAACAATAAATGTCTACCAACTTCACTTCTCACTCTTCAATTGAACCTCAGTTGGCAGAGATTTATACTGTAAACCCTCGATATACAATGAACATATAAATACTTGTATCCACCACTTAATTTTACACTCAGTCCCTCATAGAAGACCACCACCAAATGTTTTCCCAGGCTTCTGTTAATTAATCGTTACTATACAGATTTATTTGCTAAGCCTGTGTTAAAAGGATAGGGCAACATTTTATAATCTCATATCAAGGGCCTACTGTATTGTACTATGGATTACGACAGATCCGTTGACCCCCCGAGTAAACAAAACAAAAGTAAATGCAGGCTAAACTTGTATGGTTTCAAACAGTTATTAAATACAAAAATGTGAAGACCATTATTATAAAGAGCCAGTTGATTCTCTCCCCCTCCCCCATATTATGCCAAGTTCAAACACAGGACAACAACCCAAGCAAATACAGTTGTTGTGGTGTAAAGGTTCTGTCCCCTCTCTGGTATGATGGTGAATGTCAAGACTGTTGCTGAGAATGACCAGACGCAGGTGTTTCTTCCATTTGTTTGGCTGTAAACCGTGAATATAAATACGGTTAGAAAAAACAATCATGTCTCATTCTCAAACTTTCACCATTATACGAGAGAAGTGACGGCATTTTAGACTGAATTACTATAGGACTGTAGACCCTCGTTATACAATGAATAAATACTTGTATCCACACCATATTATCTTATGCACTCAGTCCCTCATTGAAGACCACAAAATATCTTCTCTGGCTTCAGTTGTTCATTACCATACAGACTAAGTGATCTGCTGAGCTTGTGTTATAAAGGATAGCTTTATATTTAATCATGTTATACCGAGGGCCTACAATCATATCACATTTTCTTTCATCCTCCTTTCAGTGTGGGTTTTCATCGGGCCTCCAAATTGTTCTTTTAAGTATATGGGAAGACACAAGCAAATAAAATTAGAGCAAATATTAACTGAGAATTGAGGATGAATTTCAGATGATGTAAAAAATATGTGCTCATGTGATGGAGTCTTCAGTTAGTGCCAAAATGTAAACAAAACGTGCAAAGCAAAATTACCTACGACAACTTATCATGGAGTAATAATATGCTGTAATCAAATATTCACAATGAAGGCTACTGGTTCCTACAACTGTATTAGGAGAGAGAATACCTCACTGTATGTAGTTTTCTTTGTTGTACAGTTTGGAGGAATCGGTGGCCTCCATTCTGTGAACAACTTACTATTATATCCTCACTCGCTATTTTACTCACTATTAATATAACATGTAAATAATCTCCTCACTGTTAGTATGTACAAAATAAATACAGTATTCATTTGGTACAGGCAAGCAAATCTCCCTCAAACATTTTTTTACATATAAACTAGGTACAGGTATTCATTTACAGTAGATAACACGTGAAAATCATCATGGTACTTTTTTGTATAAAATATATACAGATGTAGTTTACACAACCGAATATTCCTGCGTAATTAAGGGGGGGAAGTACAGTGTTGGTGGTAAATCTGGAATGCAAATGATTCCTTCAAATTATTCCATGCAACAGACCAGCATTATTTATATCCATCTGGTCTTGCCATTTCCTAGCATATACACTATGGAGGAATCAAGGCATCCCAATGTACCAAAAGTATACTATCCTCTTAACATGTTTACACTAAATGTAGATAATGACTTAGTTCCCTTGCATACAGCTAGCTCCCACACTAACATTTTCACAGCTGACGGCACTGTATGGGTAGACACTCTCGCCCTTGGAAGAACTGCAGTAGAACCTCGATATACAATGAATAAATTAAATACTTGTGTCCACCTCTTCATTTTACACTCACGTCTCACGTCACTTATTAGAGAACACCAAATGTTTTCCCAGGCTTCTGCTTTTCATTACCCACCACACCATTTTACACAACATCCCTCATTGAAGACAACCAATTGTTTTTTTAGGCTTCTGTTATTCATTACCATACAGACTAATTAGTGATGTACCGAGCCTGTGTTAAAAAGGGATAGTGCTAAATTTATTCGCCTTATACCAAGGGTTTATTTACTCTACCATCAAGGAATTGCCTGGATTCTTTGTGTCTCTTCTTGACTTTGATTACTGGTTATATAATTATGTTTCTGTCTCCTATAATTAAGGGGGAAACTTTGTGTTGGTAAATCTGGAGCAACTAAATCCTCAAACTATTCCAAGCAACAGAACATCATTATTTTTTTAGTTCATCTGGTCCTGTTTCCTAGCATACTTTGGAGGAATCAAGGCACTCCAATGTAACAAAAGTATTTAATTACCCCCTTAAGGTATCAGTTTTAGTCAGCCTCACTTTCTCACCAGACATATCCATGGAAAATATCATAATACACATCGGTTGAAAAAAAAAAAAAAAAAATTCTCCCCGACTTTTCAATAGGTACATAATACATGAGAATTACCGTAACATAACAATTACTGTATTAGGTCAGTCAGTCATGCATATCGATGGAAAATAATTATCACCTTTGCCTGCTACTGTACTACTTCATAATGCAGTATAGTACATTACAAAAGAGCATATCGGGGAATTAATTAAAAAAGCCGCTAATTCTCCCTAACTTTTCAATAGGGACATAATACTTAAGAATTGAAACAAACATTATGTTCTAAATTTATACTTACACTTATATGGATGAACACAAGGAAATCTTTCTTCTGCTAATTAGTTACATACACAATAATATGATTATACATACCGTGTAATGAATTATCACAAACAATCTTTCTTCTAACAATATTACATACATAATAATATAGTAGTATGAATAAACACAAACAAATATGCAAACAAGTATTCATTCACACATTATTTACAGATACATGATTCAGTACATAAAGAAATTCAGTACAAAATGAATGACTTCTCTGGATGTTGATGGTAAGTATTAAGAACCAATTTAATTCAATAATGCAAGATCTATGTACAGCAGTACAATACCGGGCCAACAACGGCATTTAGTACAAAGAGGACTGACTACCCTATTCATGTGCTCATACAATATTAATTTTAAGAATATTCTGATTTATTGTTCCTTTATAAATGAAAAAAAAAAAAAAAAAACTAATATAAAAAAATACAGTACTGTAATAATAATAATAATAATAATAATAATAATAATAATAATTAAAAAAAATATAATAATAATAATAAAAAAATTAAAAAATTATAATAATTCGTATTTTATCAAGGGCCTATTATATTTTTAGAAGGAAGAACAGACTGTAAGAAGGAGTTGTTTACATAGAGGCCTAGACGAGCATCATACCCCCGCGGCCACCTGCCTCTGTATTCTCTGTACGATGCGATGGTCGAGGATTCTCTGCCGCACCGCTGTCGCCAAGCCCGCTACCAGCCCCACCACCGCTGACACACCCAGGAAGATCCAGAAGTGTCGCTCCTCAAGCCACACCACGCGGTCACATCTTTAATTAAGAGAGAGATTAATCCATGCATTTATTAATTTGTACATTCATTTTTATATTCCTTTTAAAGCAACATGTAACTACCGGTATTATTTTTTGTTCATCTGGTCCTGTTTCCTGACATACTTTTAGGAGGAATTAAGGCACTCCAATCTACCAAAAGTATTCTATCCCCTTAATTAACAACACAGTTGTTGTTGAAGTTCCTCAAGCTGTCTGGCCGAGCAGCCCCGAGCTCCTGAGGAAGGCCATGGCCTGAACCGGGCTTTCCCACAGTGCCCTCAGAGAGTGTATGTTGTGTTGTTGGCGAGTGTGGTTGTGTGCATTGCAGTCTTCAATAATGTGTTTAATAGAATGGGGTGCTGTGTTGCATCCCGGACAGGCATCCGCAGTGGCTCCATCCAGCCTCTTTTGATATGTCAGAAGGGCCGGGTGGTGGCCACACCGCAGCCTGGCCAGGTGGACTCTGTCCTCATGGGGAAGGGAGGATTCGGATGGGTGGATGTCAGGAGGTCGTGCATGCAGCTGAGTGTTGTTTTTGAGTGTTTGGATGGATTGGTGAGTGATTTGAGTATATGGTTTTTAATGGAGAGGAAGAAATCGGAGATGTGATGCTGGGGTTTGAGAGGCTTAAGCGGGTCAACACTTTTAAGTATCTTGGCTCAAGTGTGGCATCGGATGGAACACTCGACTATGAAATAAATCATAGAATTCAATCAGGGTGGAGAAATTGGAAAAACACCTCGGGAGTATTGTGCGACAAAAAGATCAGCGCACGAGTGAAAGGAAAGGTATATAAAACTGTGGTGAGACCTGCATTTATGTATGGAGCAGAAACCTGGCCCATCAAAAAGGCTCAGGAGAAGAAATTGGAGGTGGCAGAAATGAGGATGCTAAGATGGATGTGCGGAGTGACGAGATATGATAGAATTAGAAACAAAAGGATAAGAGGAACAACCAAAGTGATTGAAATATCAAAGAAAGTGCAAGAGCGAAGGTTACAATGGTATGGTCATGTGATGAGGAGGGAGGATAATAACATAGCTAAGAAGGTCATGAATATAGAAGTAGAAGGCAGAAGGAAAAGAGGAAGGCCAAGAAGAAGAATCTGACTGGAGACGAATATGGCGACAGAGGACAGTGGAAGCGACTTACCAAAAACAGCGACCCCGTATAAAGACGGGAAAAGCTGGGGAAGAAGAAGAAGAAGAGGTGAGTGATTTGAGTATGGATGTGTTTCTGGAGATTGGTTTGGGGTGGGCAGGGTGTAAGAGATGATAGTATTTGTGTGTGGTATCGTGTACTGGGTGTTGTTTTGATGTTCCTTGGCATGTGTGGGTGTTCTGCCATGTAGTGTAGTGGATGGTGTGGGTTTGTGGAGGCTGCAGCAAGTGTTTGTGTGCCTCTCATATCAAGGTGGTCCTTGATTTTGAGGACTTTGGTTTCATAGTGTAGGTGGTCTGTAGGTTTGGTAGCTGTGCAGCCTGTGATTGTCTTTAGGGCTCTGTTCTGTATGGTTTGAAGGGTGTTGTGATGAGTCTCAGCGAGGTTTGAAGCCCAGGCAGGGCTTGCATAATCCATCACTGATCGAATATATTGTTTGTATACTGTGGTCGTGGTTTCTTTGTTGTGTCCGAATGTTGTGCTGGCAAGTGATCTGAGGGCTTTAAGTCTTTGCATGCATTTGTTTTTGATGGCCGTAATATGTTGTTTGAATGTCATGGATGTATTGTATGTTATGCCAAGTATTTCGTGTGTGTGTGTGTGTGTGTGTGTGTGTGTGTGTGTGTGGTATAGGTGTGTTGTTTATGGTGAAGTGTGGTGTGTAGCGGTGTTCTGCATTCCAGTTGGTGAGAAGGGTGACAGTTGACTTGGTGGGTGCTATTTTAAGTCTGTTTGTGGTGAACCAGGCATTAAGTGTGTTGAGGTAGGGTTGGAGGATGAGAGTGGCTGTGTCTGCATTTCTGTGTGTACATGTGAGTGTTATGTCGTCTGCGTAGGAGGCTATGTGTATTTGTGGTGCCTGGGGTGTTGGTATGTCGTGCATGTATAGGTTGAAAAGGGTGGGTGAGAGTACAGAACCTTGGGGGACACCATTGGTGAAACTTTTAATGTTAGATGACTGACCAGCAAATGTAACATGGGCTACTCTTCCTCCCAAGAAGCTGGCCAGCCATCTTTTGGTGTTATTATGCATGTTTGTGTTATATATTTTGTTTGTGAGGTTGTGGCGGGGGATGGCATCAAATGCTTTACTAATGTCCAATGTAACTAAGAGTGTTCTGTGTGGGGGTCTATCTGAGTTGATGCCATAAAAAATTCTTTGTGTGAGGTCTGTAAGAGAAGGGTGTTTGTTGAGTGTAGCGGTCTGAAGCCATGTTCTGAAGATGCAAGTCTCTGGGAATTAACAAGACAGTAATGGTGCTTACTTTCGGAAGACTTCGCCGGTTTTGTTGCATTTAATCTTCTGGCGGTAACTTGCTGAGGAACACACGGCAGGACTTCCACTTTGTGTCTCCAGAACTGTAAGGGAAAAAAGGTAACAATAAAAGAGAAAAGTAGTAGTAGTAGTAGTAGTAGTAGTAGTAGTAGTAGTAGTAGTAGTAGTAGTAGTAGTAGTAGTAGTAGTAGTAGTAGTAGTAGTAGTAGTAGTAGTAGTAGTTGTTGTTGTGCACTATACGTATAAATTTTGCTATTACACGGTACCAGTAGCAGGGATAATGACTTGAAATACTAGTACTGTACTGTATATTTTCCTACATCTGCAAAATTCCTAAGGAACAATTTTAACTGATGCATGAAATCTTAATTTGACCAAAAGATGAAGACAAATTCAATTAAACATACATTCTAGTAAGATATTAATTTGTGTTAATTTTACATGTAGCATGCAATAGGGCCTCGATATAAAATGATTAAATTTAGCACTATACTTTAAACACAGTCTCAGTAAATCAAAAAGTAAACAAGAGCCTGGGAAAACAATGAGGGAATGAGTGTAAAATGATGTGGTGGATACAAGTCTTTATTCTCTTATTATATTATATTTATTATTATAATTTTTATTTATTATTTAGTATAATTTATTTTATTTTATTTTATTTGTTATTTATTATTAATATTTATAATGCATTCATTATTTATTATACTGAGGGTCGACAGTATTTGTCTGATGCCCACTTAAGGGACCCTGTGATGTCGTCAGAAAATTGCAGGTAAACGAGTCCTTCATATATTGCCACAAAACACCACCTATATGGAAGGAGCTTGTTTTGTGGCATGTTCAGGAGGAATCAGAAGCCTCCAATTTTCATAAAAGTTTCACAGGGTTCTTAAGGGGGTGCGGGAATAGGGGGACAGGCTTGGGGGGGTTTATGGGGGGGTCGGGAGGGTTTGGGGGGTGCGGGAGTAGGGGGACAGGCTTGGGGGGGGGGGGTTAGGGGGGTGCGGGAATAGGGGACAGGCTTTCTACCCACCCCAAGCCTGTTCCCCTATTCCCGCACCACCTCAGTCCCCCCCAAGCCTGTCCCCCTATTCCCGCACCCCCCCAGTCCCCCCCCCCAAGCCTGTCCCCTACTCCTGCACCCCCTTAAATAATACAAAGAGCTGCTCACCGGTACAAGGTTGACACTCCTCCAGTTCCTGCACCTCCTCCCTCAGCCAACACATGTCCCTCAGTGTGATGTTAGGGTGTGTGGGGGTGTGGGTGTGGGGTCGGGTGTCGCTGGGGGCAAGCTCGTTTTCGATGATCAGCACCAACACCGACAGCCTGACCATTGGAGGGACAGTTTGTATAAGGTAATACAGATACTATAATTTTTCTTCCGTTCAACCAGTCTTTTCTTTCGTTTCACCATTTTATCCTTCAATTAATTTTTTTTTTTATTCAGTTAATTTATATCTTCCATTCAACCCAATTTACCATCTATTATTATTATATATACCGGTATATATTTTTTTATATTCAGCCAATTTCTTTTCTTCCATTTAACCAAATTTTCATTCTGATAAATTTGTTTCTACATTCATAAAATTTCTTCTTCCTTTCAACCATTTTTTTTTCATTCGGCCAAGATAATTTTGTCCATTCAATCAAACTACTTATCTATATTTTTCATCCAACCAATCTATTTTCATCCATTCAGATAATATGTAAATTGATGAGTCATGTTTTAAGAGAATGTCATAATATATAAATTAATAGGAGTAGTATTACAAGAATGTACGGTAATAATAATTATGTAAATTAGTTAGTCTTGTTATCAAGGAATGTAAAATAGCTTAATGTGTAAATGAATAAGACACCCATGGGCGGTATGAAAGAATATCTTTAGTGTTGACGATGGTATGGTACCGGTACGACGGCCCTGTAGTGTGTCTATGGGGTCATCGTATCAGTACCACACCACCACCACCACCAATATTCCTGCATACGAACCACTGTATAACTAACCATCGTATACAAGAATATCTTTAGTGTTGACGATGGCATGGTACCAGTACGACGGCCCTGTGGTATCTATGGGGTCATCGTATCAGTACCACCGATATTCCTGCATACAAAAAATCGTAGTACCGGTACTGTATAACCAACCATCGTATGCAAGAATATCGGTGGTGTTGACGATGGCGTGGTACCGGTACGACGGCCCTGTAGTGTGTCTATGGGGTCATCGTATCAGTACCACACCATCGCCGCCACCACCAATATTCCTGCATACTGACTTATTAATACCGTCGTACAATTTTGGTAAATTAGAGTTCCTTGAATCCTCCAAAGCATGTCAAGAAACAAAATAACGGTATTTATCTAGACTATTGCCGTTTTGTAGCAGTGTTGCCAGTTCCGGTACTTTATCACGGTTATTTCCCGGTAGTTTGCCCAGGTCACGTCCCGGTAGTATGCCTAGGTTAGGTCCCGGTAGTCTGATGTGGTCTAGGTTAGGTTAGGTTAGGTAAGGTCAGGCTAATTTCAAATATGACTTATCTTAGAAAATGCCATAGAAGAAAAGTGTCTTAGAATGTTATAAATTAGTGGGTAAAGAAGGTTAACACATCGTAATATAAAACGGCTATGAAGTAGATAATTACCCAAAATAACTTAACTTACCCAATTAGAAAAGCAATGGCCACAACCATACGCTTCTTAGAACACGACTCAATCATGTCTCCTTTCTTAGATTACACACACACACAAACACACAAATTAAAATACCACTGTTACTTTTTTTTATTAGGGCACAAATATAAATAAATTAACTTAAATCTGTTCTCTCTTTTCTTCTAGTATATAATTTTTTCCTAGAACACTTAAAATACCACTAAGTTACTTTTTTTTTATTAGGGCACAAGTATAGCCTAACGTTAAATTAATTCTTTCATAAAAATAAAAAAAATAAAAATAAATGCACTTTTTTTTCCTTTTTCTCTTTTTTCTTCTAACGTTAGTAGTATATTAATTTTTCCTTCATGTCTTAATAGGATTAATTTTGGTATTTTTATTATTTTTTCGTGTTTATACTTTTCCTTCTTCACTCGTTTTTCATTTATTTATTATATTTATTTATCTATTTATTTATTTATTATTATTATTAGTTCTCGTTACACCTTCCCATTATTCCACTGTTTTATGGTTCTTGCTTTTCCCCTCCTCTTCATTTTCCTAATAAATTTATAAGTGATGTAATAATGATAATAAAATAATAAATAAATTAATTAAGTCGTCCTCCTCCTTCTCTTCCTTGGTCGGATTTGTTGACATCAGCGTTGCCAAGGTTAGAAGTAGCCCAATACCGCCACGTAAAAAAACCGCCCAAAATCCGCCCAAAGTGTCATAATTCTTCTTCCTTTGCTAATTAAGGGGGTGCGGAAGTGGGGAACAGGCTGGGGTGGGGGGGGAGGGTTTGGGGGGTGCGGGTATAGGGGGACAGGCTTACTGTAGGGTGGGTAGAAAGCCTGCTGTCCCCTATTCCCACATACCCCTAACCCCCCAAGCCTGTCCCCCTACTAGCTCCCGCACTCCCCAAAACCCCCCAATTAAAGCTTGTCCCATACTCCCGCACCCCCCTAATCCCCCCCAAGCCTGTCCACCTATTCCCGCACCCCCTTAAGGTAGTACTGTAATTATTTTTTTGGTACATTGGAGTGCCTTGATTCCTCCAAAGTATGCTAGCTAGGAAACAGAACCAGAAGTGCAAAAATAATGGTGTTCTGCTGTTGCTTGGAATAGTTTGGAGGATTCAGCAGTTGCACCAGAATTATGAATACAAAACTTAATTCCCCCTTAATTAAAGCTTAAATAAGGGGAGGGTCTCATGTTGGTAAATAAGGGGAGGGTCTCATGTTGGTAAATAATTGAAAGGCATAATTAGCTACTGATTCTTCCTAACTATACCAGGAAACAGACACGCTCAATGATTAATAATTCTTCCTTTACTAAAGCTTAATTAAGGGGGTGCTGGAATAGGGGGACAGGCTTTGGGGGGTTTAGGGGGGTGCGGGAGTAGGGGACTAGCTTGGGGGGCTTTGGGGAGGGGGGGTGCGGGAGTAGGGGACAGGCTTGGGGGGGGTTGGGGGGTGCGGGAGTAGGGGACAGGCTTGGGGGGAGTTGGGGGGTGCGGGAATAGGGGGACAGGCTTGGGGTGGGTAGAAAGCCGGTCCCCTATCCTGCACCCTCTTAAACCACCCCCCCCCAAGCCTGTTCCCCTACTCCCGCACCCCCCCCCAAAGCCCCCCAAGCCAGTCCCCTACTCCCGCACCCCCCTAAGCCTGTCCCCCTATTCCCGCACCCCCTTAAGCTTTAGTAAAGGAAGAATTATTAATAATTTTTGAGGGCTAAAAATATCGTATCAATACCACCATTAATGTCCTTATAACTTTAATACAGAGGAGAATATTTTTGTTGCTTTTTGTAAGTTCATTTCATAGATAGGCCTAGCTAGTACTTATTAATACGACCATACAAGACAGCAGCTGTGTAGGAAAAATATTTAACCTAAATAAACATTGCACATTTTGCCAAATAACCAAGTAGTTTACTAATGTTAAGGATGATAGAATTAAGAAACTATATAATATTCTATTCAAAGTCTGACACGTCTTCTCTGTAATATAGCCCAATTTCGCCCTCAAAAAGCCAATATGGCAATACTGTCTATGTATACCACGTCAGAGAGCAGCAGTGGTGGAGGATTCGGTTCCGTTACAAAAGTTGGTTAACTAATCTTGTATTTTATTAAACAGAAAAAAGTTATCATATGCATAAGAAACCCCATTAATTCATTAAACAAAACTATAGGAATTAAATCCACAATCCTAATCATAGCATGTTTCCGGCAAAATGGTCAATAGGCTCCTTACAGGCCTTGAAAACTGAACATCGAATAAAATATATATTTTTTTTGTTGCACCCAGGAGTAGACAAATAATTCACCATGCCTCAATCTCCTGCATCCATGAACCAAGCCACTTAGACCATCGTCACACAAGAACCACCCATGAACCAAGCCACTTAGACCATCGACACACATGAACCACCCATGAACCAAGCCACTTAGACCATCGACACACATGAACCACCCATGAACCAAGCCACTTAGACCATCGTCACACAAGAACCAACAACAACAACCATGGAACCCTTACAGTCTCCCCCAAAAGGTGATGTTGATCAGTAGTACCGAAAGGTCTTTAAAATGCTTCCTGAGGATTTCCCTGCTAAACTGGAGAATTTGATCAGACAGTATCATGAGCAGAAGTTGTGGGAGAAGGTGCATCAGTGCCTCCCACCGCTGCCACCAAACGTCAACATGAAAAAACAAATTGATGAGAAGAAACAATTTGAGGCGGAGGAGGAGCAGTAGCAGGCTAGGAAGAGAATGCCCAAGATCTTCCAGAATTTCTCCCCGAGTTTCGTGTCTGAAATGGAGAGCTTGATAAACACTAGGACCCATGAGTAGAAAGTCCAGGAATATCTTCACTTCATGTCACAAAAAACTCAGCCAGCTCCTGTGAACCAAGCTAAGAGAACGGACATCACACAAGGACCAACTAGTCCAGTGAAATCATTAAATTACCCAAAGGTCTTTAAGTTAGTCCCACATGATTTTCCCACTAAGCTTGAGGGTTTCATCAGAGAGTATCATCAGTATAAGTTGTTTGAGAAGGTGCGTCAGTGTCTCCCACCACTGCCACCAATTAAGAGTGACGGGGAAGACAGTGAGTGATTTGTAACATACGAACAGACAGAGACATCCCAGCGCACTACCTCGGTATTCAGACAGACAGACCGACCCCAAACATACAACCAATCAGCACTCACTCTCCCAGAACCCATGTGTTTGTGTATACCAAGTCAAACAGCTGTGGTGGCGGGATCATTTTTGTTGTACAGGTTGGGAACTTACATTAATAACATGCATTCTAAAACACACAATCCTAATTATGGCATGTTTCTGGCAAAAATGAGAACTGAGCACTGGCTTTGAAACAAATTTTTGTTTTTACTTTTATTAATGAAGGGAAAAATGGGTGATAAACACCCAGATAAATCGAAAGACTTGACTCCTGAGGCTAAGGGGGAGCATATCCCCAATACCTCTCAGGAAGAGAGTTTCTAGGATAATGAACCACCAAAGAATTTGAGGCCAAAGGTGTGGGAAGGATTACCTCTCAGTTTCATAAACAAAATGGAAAACCAAATAACTATAGAGCAGGCTAAGAAAAAAAATATACCCAAGGTCTTATAGAAATTTTCCCCACATTTTGTATCTAAACTCGAGAACCAGATAAACACAAAGACCCACGAGTAGAAAGTCCAAGAATATCTTAACTTCATGTCACAATCACCTTCTGTGGTGGACCAAGCTAGGAGAACCTACATGAACCAAACACCAGCAAGCACCATGGAACCCATACAGTTTCTCCCTAAAGATAAATACCCAAAAGTGTTTTAGGTGGTCCCAGAGGATTTCCCTGCTATACTGGAGAGTAAAATCAGGCAGCATCACCAGCGCAGGTTAATGGAAAAGGTGCAGCAGTGTCTCCCACCGCTGCCACCAAAGTAGAGTGACGGCAAATCACAACACACGGACAGAGAGGCACACCAACACACTACTTCGGTATGCAGACACACACACCACAAACATACAACCAGTCAGCACTCTCCAGAACCCACGTGCACAACCAATCAGCTCTCAAAACCCAGTAAGCAATCAGAGCCCCACCAGACGACCTCTCCCAGCAACACAGTCACTCGGCCCTCAGTACTCAGCCAGACATCCAGCAAACCCCCATTGAAAATACAAAGCAAGGATTCTCATAGTCAGTACTCAGAAAACCCCCAGTGTAAGGCCTCTCATGGGCAACCCTCAAGGCCCCACCATACATCCAGGGAAACCCCATCACAACCTCAACACATGACAGGAAAACCAGCATCATCCAAACTTCCAGGTACATCCTCGCACAGTCAACTTTCACAACCTCAGCACACATTCAAGAAACCCTCACAACCACGCACAGCTTCTCATATCCAGCCCTCACAAACCCAGCAACACACGACTAGAAAGGTATCAACAAGACCCCAACGCAAACCAGTTTCTCACAGTCAACAACAACAACCCTCCCAACCCAAACACTCATCTACTCTCCCTTCCAAGCCTAAACGTACAGCAGCTTCTCACAAACAGTCCAGACAACCCCAACACAAATCTACTCAGCCCTCCAGTCAGTCCACACAACCCCAACACAAATCTACTCAGTCCTCCAGTCAGTCCACACAACCCCAACACAAATCTACTCAGCCCTCCAGTCAGTCCACACAACCCCAACACAAATCTACTCAGTCCTCCAGTCAGTCCACACAAAAGTCTACTCAGCCCTCCACCGAACCCCACCACCACAGTTCTGAGCCTTCAAAGAAACAAGACAAGGATAACCATGAAACCTAGACAAACCAATCCAAAGCCTCGCACATCGTTACTCGAAGCATGAAGCGGCAGCATCCACAGTGACGCATGCAGTGAAGGAAATAGGTGCAGTCACGAGCCATAAAAAGAAATAAGTATCCAAGTCTGCTTTGAATAGTCTGACGGTGGAGGAGTATATTAATCAAATAGAATCTTTTTGAGTAATATCGTTCGTTTCCTGCAGGCACAAATATAAAAGTCTACAG
>JAWQEG010006223.1:32500-62387 GCA_033782935.1 Petrolisthes cinctipes
TACATAGGCAGTCTATCTATAGCATTGCCAAATACACATTTTAGAATTACAGGGGCACACAGTGATTTTTTAACAGGTAATGGACTGACAGTAATGTCTGCTGCCATATCCTCCCAAGGTGGTGTCTGGTTTAAATTACGTGGCAGTGTAGTACAATGTTGGTGAATCTCATACATTTGTATGTGGTTTACTACATTTCTAGTATAGCTTAATTTAGGTCGTCTTTCATTTTCTATGTATTTTACTATTTCTCCACCATCTCCTGATCTTATCAATTTAACTACATTTTTAACATTAATTTCTTGTACCCTGTCATTTACACTTTGTAAATTTAGTTCTAGCTTCATTGCTTCTATGCTGGTATTTTTCTGACATCCTAGGATAACTCTCATTCCTTCATTTTGAACAATTTCTAGCTGCTTAATTCTTCCTTTACCAGTCATAGAGAGCACTGACGCTGCATAATCAATAACAGTCCGTACTATACTTATATATATCATTCTTAATACTGGTATTCCAATACCTTTACCATAGCATGCTAAACACTTCAATGGTTGAAGCCGAGTTCTGCACATAGCCATCACGTGTCTTGTCTCAGCTTCCCTTGCCGTGTTGGAAAACCCGACATATGTACCCAAATATTTATACCTGTCAACCTTTTCTATTTCCTTATAGTTTAAAGTTAATTTACTTGTTCTCATCTGTTTACATTGAAATTTTGTTTTATTTTCATTTATAATTAGCCCCTTTGATTTACAGGTTGCTCCAAGCTGATCTAGTGCTAGTTGTATATTAGACATGGTTTTACCTTGTAATAGTATGTCATCTGCATAAACAATGGGTCGAACATAACCGGGATACCTGTTTGACGCAATGCTATTCATTATCACATTGAAGAGGGTAGGGCTAAGTACACCACCCTGTGGAGTGCCAAGGTCAAAATTCCTTTGTTCAGACAAGCATCCCTGATACCATACACTAGCTTTCCTGCCAATCAAGTAGTCCGAAACCCACTTGAGTATCCTACCAGTTACACCGAGATTGGCTAGTTCAAATAATATTATTTCACCATTAGCTTTATCAAATGCCCCTTGTAGATCAACAAACACTCGACAGTCTCCATGCTCATAAGATAAGCATTTAATTATACATTCTGCAGTTCCCTTACCCTGTCTGAATCCGTATAAGTTATTAGATAAATTATCACCCAGTATATACAGCAACCTGTTTAAAATAATTCTTTCCATCATCTTGCAGAGGCAAGATGTTAGTGATATTGGTCGGTATTCTCCATTCCCTTTCGGTATGGGTATAATAGTAGCTTCTTTCCACTTTTTTGGTAACACTCCAGCCTCATAACTCATGTTATACAAATCCAAAAGAGGGCTGTTGTCCATAGATGCTAGGCAGTTTAGTATATCGTAAGTTATTCCATCAGCACCTGGAGCTGTGGAATTTCCTTTTTTAATAGCTCTGAGTAGTTCATCTTTGGTAATGTTTACACATGATGGGTTGTTTACTTTTACCTGGGCAGATATCAATGCATCTCTCATTGCCTTATCTTTTCTTACAGCTTCCTGTGTTTCTCCAGGCAAGGAGGAGAAACTAGAGGCACCGGCCCACTTATCAATTAAACTATTTGCTATTCTTTCTGGATACACAACTGCAACACTTTTTTCCCTTTTTCCCCTTACTCTATTTACTTTCTGCCAAATTTGCGATACCTTCTTACATTTACCAATGTCTTGTGCAAATTCATACCATTTGTCTGTCCTAGCTTCCTGCCTTATTATACTACATGTTTTTGCTACCTCTAACATTACTTCTTTGTCCTCATTACTCTTGGAAGCCTGCCATTGTTGAACTGAATTTTTTAAAATTTTATTCCACTCTTTGATTCTTTTATCTTTAACATAGTTAACTTTACAACGTCCATGTTCCCTGATTGTTCTTCCTTCTTTCTCATTATTAGGTAACATTTCTTCTATTATACAGATAAGATCCTCATAGAACCCATCCACAGAAATTGGTTTGTAGTTTTTATACCAGTAATTAATACCTGAAATAAAGTAGTCCATTTTTCCTTTTGGTATAAACAGTCTTTTCCTCTTTATGCATGAACTTAGCTTTGTGAAAGGCAGCTCCACATGTAGTGCAAAATGGTCACTTAACAGTTGGTCCACTGTGGTACACGTACCAGATAAACCCTCAGCATAAAGTAGACAGGCATAATCTATCCTGCCCCCTAACACATGTGTTGGTGTGTTGTCACCCAGTAGGATACAGTCTTCGTGGTCTTCTATGAACTGTAGCCAGCTAGTACCATTACAGTTAGGTTTTCCACCTGTCCCAAGCTTAGGGTGGCGAGCATTTAAATCACCAACCACAAGCGTAGGACCTGAGAAAAAGCAATCAGGTAAATTTTTAACATTCAAGCAGTTTTGACCAACATACACATTTACTATATTAATGAATCCTTCCTTTAGCTTAAGTTTAATACACATACACTCAATTCCTTCACTTTTCTCAGGCGGCATAATTACTTCGGTTGGGATACTTTTCTTAATATAAACAGTGATGCCTCGAATATTTTCAGTGCTAGCTAACTTAAAACACTGGTAATTACGCAAGGCATACGTGTCCTCCTCTCTCTCCCTTGTTTCTTGTAAGGCAACTACATCGATATCATTTCCCAGCACATAATAATGGATATCAGTCCGTCTGTATTTAAGGCTATTAACATTCCATGAAAGTACTTTGAGATTTGATATACCCTTATCCATTATATTGTACTTGATTGGAGTTACTTAATGCTGTTACAACTGCCTCCCGCAAACTACTCTTAGTTATCTTTTCTTTCTGGGCGGAAATGGCGAGATTCATTAAGACATTTTCTATGGCCTGGCAATTTTGCTTTAGCTCGAGGGGCGTGATTTCCTCCTCCTCATCCTTTTTCTTATTATTTCCTTTAGCAGCACTCACTTCCTCTTTTAAAGCTTCATACTTTTTCTCCATTTCATTGATCTTTTCTTCACACTTCTTTTCTAATGTATCCATCTTTGCTTCATACTTCTTTTCTAATGTATCCACTTTTTCATACAACTTTGCAAAATTTACCCTCATTTCCCTCATGATATCCTGTAGGATACCATTGTCAGGTGTAGAGTCGTGATGAGGTAGAGGGGGAGCAGTGGGGGGAAGCATGGCAGGGGAGGCGGTGTGAGAAACAGTGGTGGAAGGAATGATGGGGGGAGAGGTGGAGGAAATAGCGACAGAGGGTCCATTCCCAGGTGCACTTAATCCCTCGGGTGCAACGTGTGAAGTGACCTGATCTCCCGCCATGCCAATTTCATCCGTACCATCCCACGCGTTCCTTATGGGAACTGGCGCATCCACAAACTTCACTTTATTATCCGGCTTAGAGGACATTTTTGGTCTCTTTTCACAAAGCTTGGATGCCGCATTATGGGGTTTTCCACAGTTGCAGCATCTTACTTCCACCGTCTCACCTTCCTTAATTTTCTTACCACACTCAGAGGAATGATGATTTTTCCCACAAAACCTACAGCAAACCTCATACCTGCAGCTCCAGGCCTTGTGGTTCCACCGACTGCAGTTATAACATTGTATAGGCTGTTCAATATATTTATGAACTCGCCTATACCCATTCCCAAGGACATGAAGCTTTTCTGGGACTTCTCCCCGCACCAGTGCAACCACACTTTTCTTCTTTTCCCCCCTCACAACGTGCCTCTTTGCCCACACTACACGATCGTCATCCTGTAACAGCTCCGGATCCAGTAGACGGTCGTAGGGCGCTATGAAAACTTTAGTGAGGTTCCCCGTGTCCTTGGGCTGCTCCATCACCACTCCGTCGTAACCCTCCGTCGTCAGTGTCGCGACTGCTTCGGTCCCTTCCACCGTAATAAAGGGTCTGTTCAACCCCTCCTTCAGAGTTGGCTTAAATGACCTATATTGTTGGGCCAATTTTGCCGACCACAGCCTCTTCTGTGATAGTGTTAGTCCACAAGAGTTAGAGAAGTATAACCGCTTCCTCTCACCTGTCGCCTTTGTTTTGTCCACTGGCTGGGTATCTTCTTCTGCAGTTGATTCAGCATCAGGTGCGGCGTCCCTCGGTCGCTTATTTATTAAAGCAATGCTGTTGTCTCCATTCCCTTCCAAGCTCTCCCGGTCCTTACGTTTTTTCTTTCTGGATTGGTAAACTTGGAAGGTTCCTTCACTGTTGTTCTCAGAGCCCTCCTCTGCTGCCCGGTCCATCAAGGCGTCAGACAGACCTACTGCTTGTTCCCCTTCCATAAGGTTTACTTGGTTGCTAGCCATCGTGTGCAATGTGCCCGTGGCCAATATAATATGATTTAGCCAGGATACAAGTGGGGGAGCCCCCCGTGTTGCTTTGATAATGTAAATTCAGCACCAAAGAACAATTTTTAAGGGAGGTCAGTGGGCAAGTGACCCACTCCGACCTGACCCGACCCGACCTTCACCTCACGGTAGCTACGGGCAGACTGTGAGTGAGTGAGTGAGAGAGAGAGAGAGACTACTGGTATGCGCGAGCGTGTGTATGTATATGTATGTGTGTGTGTGTGTGTGTGTGTGTGTGTATTCTATTACTTAACCATCCCTTAACCAACCCATTAAAACACACACACACACACACATCTCAATCATTCTAAAAGGATACCTGGCCGACACACACACACATACACACACACACATACATACACATACATCTCAATCATTCTAGAAGGATACCTGGCCGACACACACACACACACATCTCGATCATTCTAGAAGGATACCTGGCCGACACACACACACACACACACACACACACATCTCAATCATTCTAGAAGGATACCTGGCCAAGACACACACACACACACACACATCTCGATCATTCTAGAAGGATACCTGGCCGAGAAAGGACCCATGCAGTGAGCAGTGACGTCACAGTGGTGGGCGTGGGTGTGGGTGATCAGAGAGAGGGTACCAGCCAGCCAGCCAGACAGCCAGACAGCCAGGGGTATAAATAGAAGGAGGACCACACCACAACCATCATTCACACCACCACCACCCAACAGACAACAACATCTCCTCTCCACATTCTTCTTCTCTGTGTGTCTCTCGTCTCAACAGATAATCACGAGTTGTATCAATTTTTTTTAGGCAACTAGAAAAAATAGTACAGTGAATTTTATGATTTGAGGTCGATACTATTTATTGCCAAAAACTTCGTGATTGATTTGACCTGATATTCGTGTAACTTTTATCAACTTTAATGTCATCACAAACTATCGCAACGGAATAAGGGAACTGTATTTCAACGTCAGGTATACACAGTTTACTTGACGTCAACACAAACGCAGCTTAACTCAGCAACTATATTATTATTATTATTATTTGACGTGACTTGAAAAAGAAGAAAGGAGGAAGTTATTATAGTGAGTCAGTGCCAGGAGTCAGTAGTGCCAAGAGTCAGCAGTGCCAAGAGTCAGCAGTGCCAAGAGTCAGCAGTGAGCACGAGTCAGTAACGAACACCAGCCATGACACTCTCACCTCAGCAACAACAACAACAACAACAGCAGCAGCATTCCACCTCAGCTGTTGATGGTGTTGCTGACTTGGACTTTAAGGACAGCAGAATCAGCAGCAGCAATATCAAGTCCTCCTCGTGGGGCAGAAGTTCAAGCAATACCTTCATTTCTAAGATGAGCAGCAAAAAGGAGTCTGCTTCGTGTAGTACCAACAGCGTTACAAAAACTAACAACCACAACAACAACAACCGTAGCAAAAGCATCACAAACAACAAGAACAACACCAACGTCAATAACACAGGCAACACAACCAAGAACAAGAACAACAACAACAACAACTTCAATAACACCAACAACACTACCACCAAGACAACAACCAACAGCCATAGCAACACAACCAACAATAACAACAACAACACAACCAAGAACACCACCACCAACAACTCCCTCAACAACAATGCAACGACCAACGACAACAACACCACCACCACCACCACAAACACCATCCCCAAATCGTGGCCAGTCGAAACAAAAACAAAAACAGAAATAACAGAAGTGAAGTTGGCCCCATCAATCGACCCCCTACAGCTAGACTCACTTTCTCTACTTCTACCAGTCGCTACCAGGGGTCTCTTCTACCATGACTCCTTTTTCGAGGCCGCTAGACAGGACTTCGATGCTGCCGTCAGAAAGGTCCTCGAAGGTAGCTGCTGTTGGGGTCAGGGGAGGTCAACGCGGATCAATGAAGACGAGGTGGAGGATGACCTGACTTGCTATCGGAGGCTGAGGGAAGGTCAACTGACGGATGAAAATCAGGCCGTGACCGTGTCTGAGCATAGCACACACCACCAGGTTTGTATGTGTGTGTGTGTGTGTGTGTGTTTGTGTGTGTGTTTGTGTGTATGTGTGTGAGATCCACTTTCCACATCCACTTACGTCATTCCAATCCACTCATGCTCCAACAGTTATGCATGTGTGTGTGTGTGTGTGTGTGTGTGTGTGAGATCCACTTTCCACATCCACTTACGTCATCCCAATCCACTCAGACAGACTCTACCCGTTATGTGTGTGTGTGTGTGTGAGTTAGCCTAAAGTCGAGAGATCCTACTGTATCAGATTTACACCACGAGCCTAAACAAGTCTATGTAATATATTTTTTCCTTCTTCAGGTGGTAATTGACTTTAAATGCTTTGGTATTATTATTATTTTGGTCTGTTTGTGTAGAGAATTCCTTTGGAGAACATTTTTATTATTACTTATATTTATCACAAAGTATAAAACAGGGTAATTTTCACAACCACAAACAGCTGAAATCATCAAACTTATACTACGAGCCTAAACACATATATAAATATTTTCAAAAACACTTATATATATTTTTTTTCCTTCTTCAGGTGGTGATTGACGTTCGTGACTTTCTGAAGGGGGAGGTGAAGGTGAAGGTGGTGGAGGAGAAGGAGGTGGTGGTGGAGGGAAGTGTGGTGGAGGTGAGAGAAGGTACCACCACCACCTCCACCAACACCTTCCGTCGCTGCTTTACCTTCCCGGGTCACATCAGGTCACAGGAGGTCACCGCCACCACGTCCTCTGATGGCGTCCTCACAGTCACAGTACCAAAGAAGGTCAGCTGCTGAGAGAGAGAGAGAGAGAGAGAGAGAGAGAGAGAGAGAGAGAGAGAGAGAGAGAGAGAGAGAGAGAGAGAGAGAGAGTGATTAAAAAAAGGTTAGCGAGAGAGAGAGAGAGAGAGAGAAGGTTAGATGTAGAGAGAGACCCAAAGAAGAATTGCTGGAGAGAGAGAGAGAGAGAGGAGAGAGAGAGAGAGAGAGAGAGAGAGAGAGAGAGAGAGAGAGAGAGACCCATAGAAGGTTAGATGTAGAGAGAGAGAGAGAGAGAGAGAGAGAGAGATCCAAAGAAGAATTGCTGGAGAGAGAGAGAGAGAGAGAGAGAGAGAAAGAGAGAGAGAGAGTTACATATAGTTACGTAGGTACAAGATACAGTTATAGTCGAATATAAGGATAGCAAAGCAGAGAGAGAGAGAGAGAGTGAGCGACCGAACCCAATAGAGAGAGAGAGAGAGAGAGAGAGAGAGAGAGAGAGAGAGAGAGAGAGAGAGAAAAGCCGCCTCCATCACTTTGAGCAATGATCGGCATTTTCCTCACATTTCAATAATTCTGTTACACAAAATTCAATATATATAAATTATAATCTTCTAGTGTTTACATTCCATTTTACTTCAACTAACATGGGATATTAATTTTATCTTTCATTTTTTCGCAGGAGTCTCTCAAAACACTGGACAAACCAAATGGGAACTGCAGCACCTCAAAGACCTCCACCAACCTACTGGAAACCTCAAACAAAGAGTCCACTAATGGCAAGAAGAGAGAATCCAGCACCACCACCACCACCACCAGTCGTTTCCAGAACAGTAAACCATCTGATGTAAACACGAGACATCAGAGTTCCAGTCAAACCTCCTCAGACAACACTTTGAAGACCAGTGACTCTCAAGCCTCTTCCAGTCGTTCTTCCAGTCCGTCTTCTAGCCACTCTTCCAGTCAATCTGCTAGCCACTCTTCCAGTCAATCATCTAGCAAGGTTTCCAGGGAGGCCTCTAGTCATTTAGTAACTCAGTCTTCCAGCCAGTCTAGTGTTTCCAGCAACCACATGTCTGGAACAACCGAACGAGGCACTGCTTCAATCCTGGAAGACGACTGCCTCTCCACAACCGCCACGGTTGGCAGTCGCCGCCCACACTCATGGAACCTGGACTCCTTCCTTCCAGTGGACCAAAGGGGGCTCTTCTTCCAGGACTCCTTCTTCCAGGATGCTCAGCAGAACTTCCAGGCAGCAGTGAAGGACGTGTTGACCAAGTTTGGCACCTCAGATGAGACCTCTGTTGATGACCTCACTCTCTACAGAACTTTGCGTCGCCATGACCTGGGAGATGAAAGCCAGGCGGTCAAGATTACCGAGAACCATCACAGTCACCAGGTCAGTCAGGTCACAAAGATCAGTCAGGTCACAAAGATCAGTCAGGTCACCATGTCAGTCAGGTCACAAAGGTCAGTCAGGTCACAAAGATCAATCAGGTCACAAAGGTTAGTCAGGTCACCAGGTCAGTCAGGTGATCTTATGTGACATTATTAGTTACTTTAAATATTACTGTTATGAAAACAACATTAGATCGGTTTATGGGGAAATTCTCTTGTTGGTAAATTGGAAGGCTACTGATTCCTCCTAACTATACCAGAAAACAACAGACGCCCTCAATGGTATATTAATATGGGATCTGTTTCGTGGCATAGTTTGGAGGAATAGGAGACCTTCCAATTCACCAACAAAAGAAGGATACAGTGTTGACAAATCAGGAGCAACTGATTCCTTCAAACTATTACATGCAACAAAACACACCATTATATTTGCTATCCTGGTACTGTTTCCTGGTATACTTTGGAGGAATTCAGGCACTCCAATGTACCAAGAGTATAATATTATCCCCTTCAAGTGGAGTTTTTGTTGTCATTCACGCTTGAGGTAAATATTTTATACAGTTTCTCTTTTGACAGCAATATAATGTGTTTTATTTATTTATTTATTTATCTATTTATTTGTTTTTTATTTATTTTTTTGTTAGTTATTTTTTCTTACAGTTTCTCATTTGACAGCAATAATAATGTTCTTTATTTACTTACTTATTTATTTATTTGTTTATTTATTAGTTAGTTAGTTAGTTATTAGTTAGTTAGTTAGTTAGTTATTCTTTCCTACAGATTCTCATTTGACAGCAATAATAATGTTCTTTATTTACTTACTTATTTATATATTTGTTTACTTAATAGTTAGTTAGTTATTAGTTAGTTAGTTAGTTAGTTAGTTATTCTCTCTTACAGTTTCTCATTTGACAGTAATATAATGTTCTTTATTTACTTATTTATTTATTTGTTTGTTTATTTATTAGTTAGTTAGTTAGTTATTAGTTAGTTAGTTAGTTAGTTATTCTCTTTTACAGTTTCTCATTTGACAGTAATATAATGTTCTTTATTTACTTATTTATTTATATATTTGTTTACTTATTAGTTAGTTTGTTAGTTAGTTATTCTCTTTTACAGTTTCTCATTTGACAGTAATAATAATTGTTTGTTGACGTGACAGGTGGTGATGGACGTACGTGACTACATCAAGGGGGACATCAAGGTGAAGGTGGTAGGGGACGACGAGGTGCAGGTGGAGGGTGAGGTGCTGGAGGAGGAGGAGGAGGGAGGAAATGGAGCCAAGTCGAGGAGAAGGAGTAGGAGGTTCCATCGTCGCTTCCACCTTCCCGGAGTCAAGGTGGAAGAGGTGGAAGGAGGGATGGTGACGGCTGGCTTATCATCTGATGGTGTTCTGACTCTCACTGTACCCAAAAAACTTGTTACCACTGCCAGCCTCTGAACACACACACACACACACTATCTCTCACCAGTCTCTGAACACACACACACACTACTCTCTCTCTCTCTCTGAACACACACACACACACACACTCTCTCTCTCTCTGAACACACACACACACACACACTATCTCTCACCAGTCTCTGAACACACACACACTACTCTCTCTCTCTCTCTCTCTCTGAACACACACACACACACTCTCTCTCTCTCTGAACACACACACTCTCTCTCTCTCTCTCTCTCTCTCTCTCTGAACACACACACACACACACACTATCTCTCACCAGTCTCTGATCACACACACACACACACTTTTTCATTCTCTTTCTACCGTTTACTAACCTCTGAACACACACACACACACACACACACATAAGAAACACACTCTACAATTTACCAACCTCTGAACATTCTCTCTCTCTCTCTGAACACACACATACTTTCTCTCTCTCTCTCCCTCTCTCTCTCTCTCTCTCTCTGAACACACACACACACACATATAATTTCTTTCTCTCTTAACTCCAATCTCTTTTTAATTCAATATTTTAATACCAGGAATAATATGTTTTGTTATATTGTTATTATTGCCACGTTGGTTAATTTACTGTATATCTATTTTATTTTGAATACTGAATAAATATTTTGGTGAACTATGGGTGATGTGTTTACTCTTTATCTTTGAATTTTCGTTGGTATAAGATTGCATTACTGTAATCACCAAGTAGGATAGAATAAGCTTAAGGGTCAATATATACACTTTTGGTACATTAGAGTGCCTTGATACTTCCATAGAATACTAGTAGGGAACAGGAGGACCAGATTAACAATTATAATGGTGACCTTCTGTTGCTTGGAATAATATAGAGGAAGGAATATCAGCTGCTCCAGACTTACCAACATTGTATTATAACCCAATAATCTCTCTCTCTCTCTCTCTCTCTCTCATGTTGGTGGGGTGTTGTCTTTGGTGGTTTGGACAATAATGAGTAAATCAACGAAAGGAGGGAATATGATAATGAATGGAAGGTGAATTCACTACATTATTTTATAGTTTACTGATGTAATATGTTGGTAAGAGTGCTGCTGTAAGTACTTAAGGGTAGATTCTTTTGTTGGTAAATTTTAAGACTACTGCTGCATGATTCCTCCTAACTATACCAGAAAACAGACGCCCTCAATGGTGTACTAATAGGGGATCTGTTTCTTGGCATAGTTTGGAGGAATCAGAGACCTTCCAATTCACCAACAAGAGATCGAACCTAGTAGCTCCCCTTAACCACTCCATCAAAATGCATGTATTCCCCTGCTGTGTGTGTGTGTGCTTGCTGTCCCCACTCTCTGTCTCCTTTTCCCTCGTGTTGCAGGGTTTTCCAGACCTAGTGAAGTGTTCTCTCTTTTTTCTTATTCAAATTATACTATAGAAAGTAGTGTACAAGTGAGTGATCATTGAACCATTTGTGTAAGTTTGGTTAAATGTGGCTCAATTTGGGTAGATTACAGAGCTTATAGTCAGAGGGTACAAAATATAAATCCCTGTAGATAGATATTTGGCCCCTTAAATATATGGGACACATTTCCAACCAACATCAAAACACACAAACATATTTCACGAATAGATGTGTGCCAAAATAAGCATAAATAACCAACGAAATAACCCTACCTATGACCAAATTGACCATGTGCGCACCAGCAGACCAAAGCAAAGCGCAAGCCGACCGTCACTTGTCCTTTGTTGTTTACGTTTTGGTGGAGTCAACAGAATCACCAGCCACCAGAGTCAATTATATTATATTATTTTATTTCCTCTCGTAATGGATGAAAAAGAGGAGGGCGAGATATCTGAGGAGGATAGTTTTGGAGTGAGTGAGTGAGGGTGTATAGTGATGATGATGATGATATTAGGGTGTAAATAGTGTAGATGTGACACGGAAATAACATTGATAAGGCCAACACATACACACATACACGTACTAACTAACTAACTAATAACGTTTACACACACACACACACACACACAGGGTAAGAAGAAAGGGTACCGAAGAAAAAAAAAAGATTGTTGTAGGATCTGGTTACTTTCTATTGGATTTGATTAATTAAAAGTCCACGTGAGGTGTACTGCAACGGGAGGCTATTTTTTTTTATTTTTTTATTGCTGTGTGGACCACCAACACACGTGGGTACATTATGCCTTTGTATGTAGCCATCTAAACTCCCCCCCCCCCCTTATGGTCCCTTCAGGGTTGGTCTCATGGAAGGTGCGGCCCCACTTGTAGCTCTTGTGTGCTGTGGTATCAAAGACCTTCACCCCCCAATGTGGCCCCCAGACTCCCTGGTCCAGTAAGCTGTGGTCCCATCTTCCTGGGATGTGCTTCGGTAGCCCAGGCATATAGGGCCGTGAAGCTCCTCATTTATTTTAATTTGTTTTTCACTGCGAACAGAGCGTACCAGGGATGTGTAGGGCAAGAGGCCATTCTGCCTCGGGATAACATCAAGAAAACACACACACACTCGGGGCATTGGTGTTAAAAATGTATATAGTGAGGATAAAAGGGGTGTAAATAGTGCAACGTTAGATATGATACAGTGATTATATAAGGGTGAATATATTGTAGATATGACACTGAAATAACATTGATAACACACACACATGTACTAAGTTATAACGTTTACACACACACACACACACACACACACACACACACACACACATACATACACACATACATACTCGGGGTTTGGGAGCGAGTGAGGGTGTATAGTGATGATAAAGGGGGTGTAAATAGTGTAGATATGACACAGAACGATAATAGATAACATATGTACTATAACGTTTACACACACACACACACACTGTACTATAACGTTTACACACACTCGTGGCATTGGTGTTTTTTGGTGTTTCATGTTATGTTTGCTTGGTGGTGTGGTAGGGTTGGTTGGTGTTTACAGTAAATGAAAATGAAATAAACAAACAAATAAATAAATAAACGTAATGAATAAATAAAAAACATCATTAAAATCAGCTTGAAAATTGTGATGTAACAGTTGACACACATCTTTCTTTGTTGTTACTATTTTAACTTGGATAGAATACTTAACCATATAAGGAATTATTTTGCTACAGTCACTTTCACAGATACAGTTTGCTCTGCGTTATTTTATTTATTTTTTCATGGTAAATACAGTGGGCCCTTGATATATAATGAATAAATTTAATGCTATTCATTTAATTAACACAGGTTCAGTAGATCACTTATATAGTCTGTTTGGAAATGAATAACCGAAGCCTGGGAAAACATTTGGGTCTTCAATGAGGGACAGAGTTTATTATGAAGTGGAGGATACAAGTATTTATTCATTGTATATCGAGAGTCTGCTGTTGTTGTTGGTATTTTCAGCGGTAATTTGAATGAATGCTAGACAGAATGCCGGTATGTCAAAATGCCGGGAACGGTATTTTGACATTTGGCAAATTGTCTCATGGGTCGGCATTTTGTCTCACAAATTATGTAATTGTTTTGGAATGAAAAACGGAGCAGCCACATTTCAACGACTCATCCATCGAGTGACTAGCGGTCTTAAGGGAGTTCAGTCATACATAGATGATCTCGTCATATACAGCAAAACATGGGAAGAACAAATGGCACAAATACAAGACCTATTCGTCAAGCTCTCTGATGCTGGCCTTACAATCAACCTTACCAAGAGTGAATTCGGATATGCTAAAGTAGTTTATTTAGGACATCTTGTCGGTAAGCGTGAGGTCAGTCCTGTGTCGAGCAAGGTAGAGGTCATAAGACAACTCCCGACACCTAAGAACTGAAAAGAACTTCTACGGTTTATAGGTCTGGTTGGTTACTACCGAAGATTCTTGGGAGGGGGATGTTATGGGTATTTATAATTATGATGTGTTTAAATAAATATCTACTGTATATACCGTAACTATAATGTCGTATTTTTTTAATGTGTTTAACTGTTTTAATGTGTGAATTTTAAAATAAAAGAGTTTTAATGAAAAAATATATATATTTTTTTTTTTTTAATACAGAATTTATTCTTATATGCCGACATCGGCATTTTGGCATGGCTAAATTATCCTTTCGAGACAAAATGCCGACGTTGTTGTAGAGTCAAAATACCGGTGTCGGCATTTTGTCATGCCGGCATTTTGACCAGACACCATTTGAATGGTAGTGTTGGTCATTTTAATGGTACTGTTGGTATTTTCAGCGGTAATTTCAATGGTGCTGTTGGTATTTTCAGCGGTAATTTGAATGGTAGTGATGGTCATTTTAATGGTACTATTGGTCATTTCAGCTGTCCTACCAACCTGTATCAAGACCAGACACATCCCAGTATCGCCCCGTGACCCAGCACGTCCCCTCCAGCGATGACGACTACACCTCTGACTCTGACCTGGACGCGCCACATGCACCGAAACGCAAGCGTCCCAATATCAGCAGCATGGAAACGTGTCCGTCAGAGAGGTGTGTGTGTGTGATTAGAAATATGTCCTGCAGAGGTGTGTGTGTGATTAGAAATGTGTCCATTTGAGAGGTGTGTGTGATTAGAAGTGTGTCCATCAGAGAGGTGTGTGTGATTAGAAATGTGTCCTTCAGAGGTGTGTGTGTGTGTGTGACTGGAAATGTGTCCTTCAGAGAGGTGTGTGTTGTGGTCTATTTTACTCGGTCATATTTAACAGTATGAGAATTTTGTTTTGTAGATTCTCTGTTTAATTCTATATTTGTTTAGAGATTGCAGTATAGTATTCCCTTGTTTGGCACTGGTGTTATGGATGTGTATTGCACTGTTTGTAATGAATCTGTGTATAGTAAACCCTCTTTGTACATTACACACCCATAAACCCAATGGATAATGAGGGGTTATTGTACACGGATTCATTGAGAACGACAACAGTGGAAAACGATGGAATAACTTTACTGTATTTGTTTAGAGATTGCAGTACTTTATTATTATACGGTATCTAACCATGTGGCTGTAATACTGTTGTCATGGATATAGCTCTCCAGGATTTGTAGTAGTACCAAGATGAATATTTTTTACAGTCGCGACTCCAAAGACTGGATGGACAACGGTAACAGCACAGAGGGACGCACACCTGCATTAAAAGCCAAACGACGCAACAATGTGTGGTCAACAGTCATGGAGGAGCAGGTAAGAGTCAGGGATAGACATGAATACCATCAATATCATAGATGTAGATGGTTAGTAAGTGAAAAATGATATATGTTAGATGATATTGTACTTGTGATGTAGAGCAATTGATATTAAGTTAACATACAAAGATCATAGATGTAGATGATGAATAAGTGAAAGCTATAATTTGTCTGATGATAGTTTAATAATGATATAGAAGATTTGATATTAATTAATCATTAGACTTGAATGGAGACTGGTTCACAAAGCCTTTAGTCGATCACCAGGGTTGTATTTAGTGTGTAAGGAGGAAGTGAATGCATCCTGCTGGCTCATGTGAATAATGAGGGCTGTACTGTACAGTATTATTAAACTTCTTTGAGGAAAAGGCTTTTTGTCGCTTATTTTACATTGCAAAATAATGTATTACATAATGAGGATTGTGTTATGAAACTTCTTTGAGGAAAAGTCTTTGCAACGCTTAATATAGCGACAAAATAAAGTACTACATAATGAGTATTATGTCATGAAACTTCTTTGAGGAAAAGTCTTTGCAAAGCTTAATTGAGCGACAAAGTGTCTTCCTCGAAGAACTAGTTTGATAAAAAGCACCCTGAGAGTTTTTACCATCTACTTACTACAATGACTTCTCATTTTATCCTGGTATAATGGGTGTGTACTGGTAATGAAACAGTGTACAGAAAACCTTCATTGTATTGTACATTGGTATTATGTGTGTGTAATATAGCATACAATAAGTGTTGTTGTTGTTGTTGAAGTTCCTCAAGCTGTCTGGCCGAGCAGCCCCGAGCTCCTGAGGAAGGTCATGGCCTGAACCGGGCTTTCCCACAATGCCCTCAGAGAGTGTATGTTGTATTGTTGGCGAGTGTGGTTGTGTGCGTTGCAGTCTTCAATAATGTGTTTAATAGAATGGGGTGCTGTGTTGCATCCCGGACAGGCATCCGCAATGGCTCCATCCAGCCACTTCTGATATGTCAGAAGGGCCGGGTGGTGGCCACACCGCAGCCTGGCCAGGTGGACTCTGTCCTCACGGGGAAGGGAGGATTATGATGGGTGGATGTCAGGAGGTCGTGCATGCAGCTGAGTGTTGTTTTTGAGTGTTTGGATGGATTGGTGAGTGATTTGAGTATGGATTTGTTTCTGGAGATTGGTTTGGGGTGGGCAGGGTGTAAGAGATGATAGTATTTGTGTATGGTATCGTGTACTGGGTGTTGTTTTGATGTTCCTTGGCATGTGTGGGTGTTGTGCCATGTAGTGTAGTGGATGGTGTGGGTTTGTGGAGGCTGCAGCAAGTGTTTGTGTGCCTCTCATGTCAAGGTGATCCTTGATTTTGAGGACTTTGGTTTCATAGTGTAGGTGGTCTGTGGGTGTGGTAGCTGTGCAGCCTGTGATTGTCTTTAGGGCTCTGTTCTGTATGGTTTGAAGGGTGTTGTGATGAGTCACAATAAGTGTTTACAGTACATACATACATTACACACACTCTATTTCACATATATAATCCCAGTGTAAAATGAGAGTTTACTGTACTGTAGGTGCTGGCACAAGAGATTGGTGGGTTTGGGTTGAAGAAGAGACTGGACACAGGATACCGCAGCGTGGAGAGCTATGACTACACACAGGCATTCAAACTTCAGGGACTCTTACCAGACCAATCAGATAGCGATGAGGAAGAAGAGGAGGAGGAGGAGACAGAGGAGATCAAGAATAAAAGGTGAGTGAGGAGTAGGAGATGGAGGAGATCAGGAATAAGAGGTGAGCAATGAGGAAGAGACGGAGGAGATAAAAAATAACAAGGTGATTTATTAGGGAAGAGGAGGAGACCAGGAATAAGAGGTGAGTTATTAGGGAAGAGGAAGAAATGGAGGAGATCATGTATAAAAGGTGAGTCATTAGAGAGGAGGAAGAGATGAGTAAAAGAAAAGATGGAGAAGCCCAAGAATAAGAGGTAAAACATGGAGGGGTTCAGAAATAATTCCTGAGCTGCCGTTTGTGTCTTCTTTCCACTTTATAGTCAACTACTAAACATAATAATAATCACCCATTCACCTCTTATCTACAAACTATAATTCACGGATCCCATTCCGTTCCCCCGTAGGATGAGTAGAAAGCGCCATATGCGTGGTCGACTGAGCTACCGCAACCCCAAGAGCAGCTACGGGCAACGGGAACTCGTCAACGTGGAAGATTCCGAGGACCTCACAGACCGCGATTTGGGCCTCAAACTGGCCGAGGCACTCATGGAAAGGAAGCCAGAACTCATTGGTAAGTGGACCGTATTCCTCACTTTATTCCATGTAATACAGTAGGCTCTTTATATTATGATGAATAAATTTGGCACTATTCTTTTAACACTGGCTCCGTAGATCTCTTAGACTGTTTTGAAATGAATAACCGAAGGCTGGGAAAGCATATGCTGGTCTTCAATGAGGGACTGATTATGGAATGAAGTGGTGGGCACAAGTTTTTATAGTACTGTATATTGAGAGTCTACTGTATGAATAATGCTGTATTTTTCCCCACCTCTGGTTACTGGAAATCATTATGCACTGTTTGCATGTAGCTATGTGTTTTGTAAAATTTATGCTTGCTGAATATTTATATCATTTCAATATACTGTAAACACAAACCTTACAGAGCAGAGCCCTAAAGTTAATCACAGGCTGCACAGCTACCACACCTACAGACCACCTGTGCCATGAAACCAAAATCCACAAGATCAAGGACCACCTTGATATGAGAGGCACACAAACACTTGCTGCAGCCTCCACAAACCCACACCATCCACTACATTACATGGCACAACACCCACACATGCCAAGGAACATTAAAACAACACTCAGTACACGATACCATACACAAATACTATCATCTCTTACACCCTGCCCACCCCAAACCAATCTCCAGAAACACATCCATACTCAAATCACTCACCAATCCATCCAAAAACTCAAGAACAACACTCAGCTACATTCACGACCTCCTGACATCCACCCATCATAATCCTCCCTTCCCCGTGAGGACAGAGTCCACCTGGCCAGGCTACGATGTGGCCACCACCCGGCCCTTCTGACATATCAGAAGAAGCTGGATGGAGTCATTGTGGATGCCTGTCCAGGATGTGACACAGTACCTCATTCTATTAAACACATTATTGAAGACTGCAATGCACACAACCACACTCACTGGGAAAGCCTGGTTCAGGCCATGGCCTTCCTCAGGGGCTCGGTGCTGCTTGGCCAGACAGCTTGTGGAACTTCAACAAAAACAACTGTACACAAAATGGTGTTTAATTTGCATTGTGGTTTTGGCAAAAGATTAATATTTGCAACTGTTTAATCGTTATCGAGAGGTTTTTGCCCCCTTCCACTGGCTGAAGCATGATGTCAAAACCAAAGTTAAAGTAAAGCTATATATAAAGCTGTGACCATCCTCAGGAGCTCGGGGCTGCTCGGCCAGACAGCTTGAGGAACTTCAACAACAACTATCTATCTATATATAGCTCCGACGCCTCGTTCCCTTCGGGAACTCCCGCCAATGGGGTGGCCACGGCAGAAGAGTCTCCAGTGTTCCCTGTTCCTGCACTCCCTCCTCACTTGCTCCATCCCCCCTCCCCCCTCACACTTCTCTCTTTCACATACTCTTCCACTCTGTTCTGCCATCTAACTGGAGGTCTGCCTCTCACACCAGGTCCCACTACTTCACTATCGTACACCTTTTTTTTTTTACATATAGTGAGTGGAGGAAAGGAAAAAACAAATAAATAAATGGTTCCATTTGCCTATTGGCATCCTCCACTCATAAAATATTTAAAACAACTGGATTTAAATTGCTGGGGGTTATAACTTGCAAACTCCATACTTTGCATTCTCTCCACATGTCCAAACCATCTCAGTGTATTACGCTTCACTCTCTCAACCACTACACATTCAATACCAATTGCCTTCTCACCCATACCACATCTCTCATACACACACTCATTATTTCTCCATCCCACCTAGTAAGTCCACATGATCCTCTCAGATAACTCATTTCCACAGCACCTATTCTCGACTGATGAGCCCTATTCCATGTCCATGTCTCCGACACATATGTCAGTGTTGGCAGGATTATACTATTTCTCAGTCCCTTTTTCACTTCCATACTCACACTTCTACCCTTCATAATCCTCCCCAGTGATCCTATGACCTGCCTGCCCCTCACTGCTCTCTCCCTGATTTCTCCTTCCATACTTTCATGTTTACACAGAACTGTTCCCAGATACTTTAATTCCCTCATCTTCTCCATCCTCTCACCCCCTAAAGTTATCTCACATTCCGTCCTAGTTGGTACAGCCATTCTATAGGGTGTAGCAAAGTCAATTACTTCTGTTTTGGTCCTCTCAAATACTCTTACCAACATTCACCTTCAGTTTTCTTCGCTTACACATGGACCGAAACTCATCCACCACCCTCTGTAACTCCCTTTCACTCTCGGCCAGCAGCACAGTGTCATCTGCAAATAAGCTTGCAACCAAGGACCAATCTACTCCATTCAACCTCAGTTTCAACAACATCAACAAATAAAATACTGTTATGGCTACAGTATTAGTAAGTGTTGTTTGTTATTTACAGTACGTGTGGTAGTGGTGTTGGGGCGAACCAAGGCCTTGCAAGTGTACAAGCAGACTCAGGAGGTGGAGAAGGATGGGGGACTCATGATTATGGTCAGTTATTACTCTACAAGTTTCATTTGCTGTACCATCATTTGATTAAAATATGCAATGGTTTTACCCTATTTAAATATATTCAATCGAGTATTACATAATTATTCTATTCTTTTCTTTAGTTCATTGCACTCACAAGTACACGGTTCATGATTTATCAAACATAAACACCAAATAAAATGTAGCATTTTTGTTCATTTTCTATTACAAAATGTTTTCAATAAGGACTTTTGCTCAACATTATGAGTCTAATATTTCTTTTTCTAATGAACAATTATATCCAATCAAAGAAGTTTTTGTCTGGAAATCTGTTGTAAATTATATACAGTACCAGACTATGAAATGTGAATCCCCAGTTTGGTAATGATGGAGAAATATGTTCCACCCTAAATAATGATGTGGTGTTTGTGTTGTGCAGAACGGGTCACGAAGACGTACCTCAGGGGGCGTCTACCTCCAGCTGCTCAAGTCGTGGCCTGGAGTCGGCAAGGAGGAGCTGGCCGGAATCTTCCCTCCGCCATCAGAGGACGAGGCTGGCCGACACCAACAGTGGGGGCGGCGTGAGAAGGCCCACCGCAAGAGAGAGCGACATGAGAGTAAACCACAGAGTGAGTAAATGCTGTGTGGTGTTTTTGTATAAGTAAACCTGAGAGTGGGTATAGTGTGGGTGCTATTCTGATAATGATGTGTATTTCATAAGGTGTTGTCATTTTGTGGGGCAGAAAAGTAAAATAACAACATGAAGCTCCACTGTCTCCATATAGTGCGACACACATAACTTACCCTAAACCTTGTAGCTTCACTCATAAATCTCAAGGTCTCGCAAGAGTTACAGGTTATTGACAGCCTAAATTTTTGAGGTTGAGTTATTGGAAAAACAAAGGTGGCAGATGTAAGTGTAAGTGTTCTGAAAAATTGGTAAATGCTCACATGTGGGATGTGAAACTTTATCACCATGAATATAGTTATCTACAGTATATATTATCTTTTTATGGTTGTTATATGTTAATCATGTACAATACTCGTATATGACCAGGAACAACATTTAAACCAAACTAACCAATTCACACCAAGCATAGTCTAAATAAACCAACTTGAACCAAGCTAACCAACTCATGTGCTGTGCCTGTGATGACCTAAGGTGAGAGTGTGGGTGAGGAGGGCCTACACTTGGGTGACCTCTTCTCGGACGACCCTGGGGGAACCAAATGCCCCGGCTCCACCCCCGTCACCACCCCTCAGCACTCAGACAACGAGGCAGAGGATGTGGCTGCCCCTTTGGTAAGATTAAAGTTGTGTTTTTCTTTGATTTTTGGTAATGGTAATGGTGTACTATAGGGAAAGATGAAGGGTGGTATCATTAAACTTCTACAATGAAAAATACTCTTCGTCTCTCTATTCGTATTACAAAATAATAGGAATTGAGTGACAAAGAGAATGTTACCGCCTAAGATATAATTTAATGATACCAGCCAAAGACTCCTCTGTCATGGCCACCCCTTGAAAGGAGGGAACAAAGTGTCAGAACTTAAGGTAGATGGATAAATACCACAAGGAAAATAATGAATATATACATGAATGTAGATGTTTAATGACAAGTAGCCACATTCATGGTGACACAGAGGCAATAAAATGTATAAACAATGGGGCATCACCTGCTACAATGCATTCCCTTTTTTTTGTGCAGTTAATTCCACTTCAGTACAGTATACTAAATTGTTATCTATCATCCTGGTACTGTAGATCAACAAGCTGTCACCGTCGGCACTCCCAGAACTCATACCTCCCACTGCTGCCTCCCCTCCTCCTGTTGTCCCAAAGAAGGACAGTCCCAGTGAACTCCCCAGAAGTCAGCCTCTGAAGATTCCACTCGCCACCTCAGGCACATACAACGGGGAGTTTGTGGACCTGGGGGCAACGGAAAGCAGAGCAGCAGGCAGGAGGGCGGCGGAAGCATACGATGATGACTTTCTGGAAATACACACGAATGAGGAGATGGAGCTTTTCTGATGGTGGCCCTCATTCCGTTAGGTCCATGTGCAGATGTGTATGTGTGTGTGTGTCTGTGTCTGTGTGTGTGTGTGTGTGTGTGTGTATGTGTGTGTGTATGTGTGTGTGTGTGTGTGTCTGTGTGTGTGTTCACTTGCATACTTGTTGCCTGTAAATGAAATCTGGTTATTATTTTGGTAGGACCAGTGATTGTGTGTGTGTGTGTGTAAGGTACGTGAGTGTGTATACGCATGCGGGCATGTGGATAATTTGTTTATGATTTCCCTTCCCATGTTGGTGAAACTTTATATATCACCTTGTCCTGTCATAATGTATACATGTATGGTATTGTGTGTAGCTGTGAGGATATGTATGATTGTGCAGGTGCAGACATAACTAACTTTTTATATTTTATGCAAAATTGAACTTGGCAAATATATACCGGTATCAACACTTCACAGCATATATATATAAAATGCTTACCTCAGATGCTTCTCTCTCTTTGTGTTTCTGTGCTCTGTTTTTAATTGTTGGGTGAAGAGACAGTTCGTTTATAATATTTTTACTAAACTTACCTAGGTTTGTTGTAAATTTGAACTGTCAAAGAGTTGTATATTGTACAGCTATGGCTGATAGTGCTGGCCAGGGTCCAAGGAGTGTTGGAGAGCAACTGAACAGAGTTCGAAAAAGTGAGTCTTCTAAACCTCTCTCAACCTTGAGAATGGTTTGGAAAATTCACTTGTTCTTACTCTGTTCAATTGCTCTCCAACACTCCTTGGACCCTGGTCCAGCACTCTAGCCATGGCTGCACATCAAATAGTGTCATCTAGATCTGATTTTTTAAATTTATGTAATATGGCATTAATATTTCTGCCACTATATTGTATAACTAATGCAGTGCGGGGCTGCTTGGTCAGACAGCTTGAGGAACTTCAACAACAACTAATGCAGCAGAAATATGATGGGAATTCTGACATAGTTTCACTGAATGTGAATTTAGTCTCTTTCCTTGGGTACATTTCGTACTGTTTGTATGCATCGTATGTGTGTGTGTTCATATGGATATGTAGACATAAGTATATCACCGCTTGTATGTGTGTCATCGTTGGCAGAATCATCACTCATGTTTCCTCTTAAGTTGTATACAATTGCTTCTTCCATGTTGACTAGTATTTCAATTGTGTTGTTGTGAATTTTGTTTTGAATTTGTTAACACTCTCTCTCAGGATATAAACATCATCAGAAGAGCCCTTGCTGATTGAGACAGCTGAAAACCATTTAATATGATTACTGTATATTTAGATCACTCATTAAATGCTGATTGAGACAGCTGCAAACCATTTATTTTATGAGTACCGTACATTTAGATCACTCGTTAAGTACCGGGGTATTAATTATGTCATTGAAGCACAATCCAGCCATTAAGACGCTCCACACTGTAAGGTAAACAAACACACTGACTAACACAATACTCGAACCTCTTGAAACTGGGATTCCTGTATAGTCGTGAAACATAGTCCCTGATCAGCCTTCTCCTTACACCCTGGTTAAGGACTGTGTGCCGCGACTGTACACGCAAACAACAGCTTCATATTGTTGTAGGACATTGATTACGGAGACTGTCTCGTTGGCAAATTGGAAGGCTACTGTTTCCTCCTAACTATGCCAGAAAACAGACAGACACCCTCAATGGTACTAGTAGGGGATCTGTTACGTGGCATAGTTTGGAGGAATCGGAGACCTTCAAATTCACCAACAAAAGATACTCCCCTTGTTTTCCCGCCGCTTAAACTGTATGTGGCGTCTCTTATGTTATTGAAATGGGATTTTATTTCGGTCATTGGGGTTACTAATGTCCTCCAAAGTGTATTATAAAATAGATCCTTCACTTTCACACTGAGGTAATCTGCTGTTTTCTGTCACAGTTTGGTGGATTCGATAGCCTTACAATTTGACCACAACCTATAATCCTTCAAAATTTTAGATTAGTTACATTTGCACATCCAGTTTTAAAATTATATTGTGTTGATAATAATATGTACAGTATATATACATCGATTCATTCATGAGAGTGACTTGAGGTATGATGGAATGAATATGCTTGCAGATGAATGAATGGAGGTACAGTATGATTTATATTATTCACTGTGTGGTTGTGAGTGTGAGGCAGTGGAGTGAGTGTATAGCTGTGTTTAGACTCGAGAAGTGCATTCAGCCTTGTACACTATGAATAACAACAGAAATAAAGTTACGAATCAACATCTTGTGATATCCTTACCTATAGTAATTTCCTATATAAATTTTTGTCTAAAGTGGGTATCACATAACCACATTATTATTTTCTCAATACTCTTGATTAGTCTGAGGTTTTCCCTGTCCTTATTTATTTAAGTTTTAATATAATTGTAACATCTTCAAAGTTAAATGAGGAATGATGAAACAGACTACTGAAGTTCATGGATGCAGGAAAACTTGCTAATGTGAGATTTGTATGGTTTCGACATTATAAGTGATGAAATATTACCGTCGAACTGATAAGCTGTCATTAAATTACGATTTTTGCTGCAGTATTATATTTTAGAATTCGGATAAGAAATCTAACACAAAACTGTCTCTATCATTTTTCTCATTATTCTTAGTTATGTGATATTACATTTTGAGAATAAATTAATAAATAAATGATCGAAAGAATAAAAGATATATAATGTTCATCTGTATTGTTAACCAGTTGCAGCCTCCGTAATCATCATCGCCACAACCTCACTGACAACACACATAGTCAGTGCTGCCCAGCATTGGAAATTTTCCCTAGACATGGGGAATTACTGTAGAGGTACAGCCATGATGGCTGATAGTGGTGGACCAGGGTCCAAGGAGTGTTGGAGAGCAACGGAACAGAGTTCGAACAAGTGAATTTTCCAACCATTCTCAACGTTGAGAGAGGTTTAAAAGACTCACTTTTTCGAACTCTGTTCAGTTGCTCTCCAACACACCTTGGACCCTGGTCCACCACTATCACTCATGGTTGTACGGTACAATGGGGAAATTATACAATGATTGTTCAAGAGTAAATGGGGAAAGTTCTACCAGACGAAATATCAAGATGATAAATGTGTGACTTTCGTTAAAAGTAAACAGGAAACTATTGAGTTAATTAAAAAGGGAAATTGATGGTAAATGCCTGCTGACTATCTTCAGGAGTAAACAGGGAAATAAATGAGAAAATAAGGGAAATTCTGATGTTGTTAAAGTTGGGGAAATTTCATCAAGCAGACCTGGCAACACTGCGAACATTGACACAGCGAGACTGTAAAGCGGCGTGAGTCGAAGTACATGTGCCTTGTCAGAAAGATAAAAAATCTAATTACACTGCGTTCTAGACTTTCAACTGTACGATATCGACTTAATACATTCACCAAAACACGGTAAGACATTTCTGGGTCCATGTCAAACGTGTAATTAGCTTATAACTTATTTTATTGCATTTTATTTATGGTGTATTGAAAGGTAAACATGGGAACCGGAATGAAAAATATATAATTATTTACACTGCTTTCTAGACCTCCAATTACACGATATTGTCTTAAAACATTCACCAAAACAAGGTAAGACATTTCTGGGTATTTGGGGTCCATATTAAAGGTGTAATTAGTCTATAACCTATTTTATCTATGGTATATTGAAAGGTTAGGTCAACACGAGAACCGGAAAATGTCAAACTATAACTAAATGCGTAATTACTTGTTGCTGTTTCGTGTCTAACTAACTAACTAACTAACTAACTAATTGAGAGTAACATGTTCAGCCACAATCAATTTAATAACCACCGACACTTTCCTTCCATCGTAGTAAATTATCTTGGTAATATTTTAAGAACAACAAGTGTATGATTTTGCTTTCCTTCCATCGTAGTAAAATATCTTGGTAATATTTTAAGAACAACACGTGTATGATTTTGCTTTCCTTCCATCGTAGTAAAATATTTTGGTAATAATTTAAAGAACAACACGTGTATGATTTTGCCGCACCTCATAATAATAATAATAATTGAGGGGGTTGCTTGAGTTGACTATTATATTGTATGATTATATTTTGATGTGATGATACTGATTTATTTGCACGATGGAAGGAAAGTGTCGGTGGTTATTTGATTGTGGCTGTACAGTAGGTAATGATGAAGATAAAGTAGTAGTAGTAGAAATGGTTAATTAGAATAGTAGTAGGCTAGTGATAACAAAATGATAAGGTCAAACTGTACTATCGGAATACATGAGAAAAGATATAGTTATGGCTGTGTATTGTCCGATAGTAAAGTTAAGCCTAAGAAAAGAAAAAGGGATAATAACTGTGGTAGGAATAACGAGAGGGATAAGAAAGGAGGTGAAATGAAAGGTTGTGTTGAATTGTTTACTTGTTAGATTCGAAGCTCCATTGTAGTTCATAATAATTATCTCGTAGATGGTTAATTGGGTAGTTGACAGAATACACTCCTTGCTTAACAGGAACACGATTACATCATATCCTTGTAGTGGATGAGCTGTGGGTACAACTATATTGGTTTTAGCTCAGACTGGGCTAGGAAACAGACAGGACAAGAAGGATAGAGGGATGTGTATGTGTGTGTGGGGGGGGGGAGGGTACTGGTTAGGTGTGGCGACAATTAGCACCCCCCCCCTCCCCTACCCCCTCATTCCTAGCTACTACCCCCGTTATTAACCTAACACGCTATCAACAACACTTAGGTGGTTTGGGCGCCCCTTAGGACCGTACTTGATCCATTTCCTCTCTTCCATTGTCTCTAATTTTTTTTCCTTCGTGTTTTCTGTCCTTCCTCACTGTCTCTTTCCTTGTGAATTATTGTGAATGTAAGCTCTTCACTTTCGTCATTTTGGCCTAGCAGTAACATTATTATTATTGGTGTTATTATTATTATTATTATTATTATTATTATTATTATTTTATTCACTTGTTATTATTATTATTATTATTATTTTATTCACTTGTTATTATTATTATTATTTTATTCACTTGTTATTATTATTATTATTATTATTATTTTATTCACTTATTATTATTATTATTATTATTATTTTATTCACTTATTATTATTATTATTATTATTATTATTATTTTATTCACTTGTTATTATTATTATTATTATTATTATTTGTGTTTGTATTTGTATTCTTATTTTTGTTTTTGTTTTATTACAGTTTTACACCATCATTACAGAGGACAAATCCAAACATAATAATTCTTTCTCCCCCTCCACTCACTCTTCATTCATTGTCGGTGAATTGAAAGGCTACTGATTCCTCCTACTAACTGTGCCACAAAACAAACAGACAGACAGACACCCTCAATGGTACAGTTGGCCACACATGAAGCTGGTATGGCTCGTTACTTGTGAGGTGGCTACGAAAGAAATGAAAATAAAAAAAAAAGATGTAGTTTGTTGACAGACAGGCATACAGTAAATTATTATTATTATTACTGTCTGCTTGTCAACAAACTACTGTATAACTTTTGCTTACTTTCCTTCCTGTTGTAGGTATCTCAATAAGTAGCGAGGCGTACCAGATTCATGTGTGGGCAACTGTACACTACAATCCTTACTATTACTACTAGCTATAGGGATCAGCAGCTATTTGTTTCGTGGCATAGTTTGGAGGAATCAAGAAACCTTCCAATTCACCAACACCTAGAAAATCTCCTCTTAGCCTATGACTCGAGACCCAGGAGGAGAATAATTAACACACCCTCCCTCTATACAGGCCATAGGCACACTGGGTCAAATTGGCGAATGGCTGCTATTATTAAGGGGCGATAAGTGGCGATTGACGAGGTGGTGATTGGCGATTTATAGTCGGTTGTATAGCCCTCCTCATCACATAATAAGAGTTGCCAGTTAACGTATTATTCAGTGTTTATCAAGTATTATATTTCTCGAGTGTAAGAGTAAATTATTTATGATATGTTTTGCTTAGAAGGGAATAATTTTGTTATTTTATACATGAAAACTATCACTATACAGTATTATACATTCAGATACCAGAGAGAGAAATGTATTACCAGATAAAAAGTGCTGTCCGAGAAAGTGTGTTACCAGAATTCATCAGAAAACGTAACGAAAAATGGAGGGAGAGAATTACTGCAAACGCTGGATTCTTTCACCTTTTTTTTTTTAAGCACGTTAATTAAAATTTGGACAATGGAGATGCTGTGAAATTAATGTCGCGTGTGTTGGTGAAATGAAGGTGAGATTCTCTTGCTTGTAGTGAATGGTAAGGTCCTCTGATTCCTCCAAACTATGCCGTGAAACAGATCCTTAATTATTATTATTATTGAGGGCCTCTGTATTATGGTATAGTTAGGAGGAATCAGTAGCCTTAAAAAAAAAAAAAAAAAAAAAAAAAAAAAAAAAAATAATAATAATAATAATAATAATAATAATAATAATCTCCCCTTTAAGGACCCTGTGATCGTGTATGAAAATTGGAGGCTTCTGATTCCTCCTGACTATGCCACGAAACAAACAAGCTCCTTCCATATAGGTGGTGTGTGTGTGTTTGGTGGCAATATTTGAAGGACTCATTTGCCTTAATCTTTCTTATTACATCACAGGGTTGGCTACAAGAATTCTTACACAGGCTATATGGAAAGAGAGGTCATTAATTATTTTGGAAGTACTGCAATGAATGTGGTGTGTGTGTGTGTGTGTTGTGTGTGTGTGTGTGTGTGTGTGTGTGTGTGTGTGTGTGTGATTAGCAAAACAACAAACCTAATAATATAATGTTGTATTGCAGTTACATAGTCTAATATCACTTTCCATATGTTGTAAATCCTAAACAACAAACCTAATAATAATAATAATAATGTTTGTATTGCAGTTACGTAGTCTTACATTTTCTATATATATACAGTATGTTGTGAATCCTAATCAAGAAACCTAATAGTAATGATAATGTTTTTGTATAATGTTAACGATATCTGTGTTTATGATTCTCTCTCTCTCTCTCTGAGGAAAACACACACACACACTCTCTCTCCTCGATTTTACTCTCTCTCTCTCTCTCTCTCGTCCTCTCTCTCTCTCTCCTCTCGTCTCTCTGAAAACACACACACACACACACACTCTCTCTCGATTTTACCTCTCCCTCTCTCTCCTCTCAGAAACACACACAGCACAACACACACCTCTCTCTCGACTCTCTCGCTCTCTCTTCTCCTCTCTCTCCTCTCTCTCTCTCCTCTCTCTCTCTCTCTCCTCTCTCTTCTCTCTCTCTCTCTCTCTCTCTCATTCTCTCTCTCTCCTCTCTCTCTCCTCTCTCTCTCCTCTCTTCTCTCTCTCTCCTCTCTCTCAACCAAGCATTAAGCCCCTCATTATAAGAAACTCCCCCTCCCCCCCCCCATAATATTATTGGTCCTCAACATGGGTCTTTGGTTACGTAATTAGCACTGATTATGTTGGTTGTGTGAGAGAGAGAGAGAGAGAGAGAGATGAGAGAGAGAGGAGGAAGAGAGAATGTGTGGTGTGTTGGAGAGAGAGAGAGAGAGGAGAGAGAGAGAGAGAGAGAGAGAGAGAGAGAGAGAGAGAGTTACAAGGAAAAGAAGTACCCTAGGGGACCTTACGATCCATACAAAGAGGGTACCTGTGGGTTTAGTTGCGCAAGTAGGCGACCGTCCTCCGAATGTGTCATGTGAAACCATCAAGGAACACTCGCACAACGGCTTAAACACCTAGACGGTGTTTAAGGCTTTGTCTAATCTGGACTTGAACTGATCCACAGAGTTGCTGTTGACTACATCAGCAGGAAGCGGTTCCAAGTACCGCAGATGCTGTATGTAAAGAACTTACCACACAGATCACGGTTGTATCTCTTCAGTTCAAGTTTGTAGCCATGATTCTGGTTGTGCCCTCACTGAGTTGGAAAATGTCCCTGTAGTCTACATTGTCAAAGCCTCGTAGTATTTTAAACACTTCGATAAGCTGACCACGCAGGCTCCGGGTTTCCAAAGAGAACA
>JAWQEG010006224.1:0-35000 GCA_033782935.1 Petrolisthes cinctipes
AAAGATATGGGAGGGGAGGGGGAGAGGAGAGATATGGGAGGGGAGGGGGAGAGGAGAGATATGGGAGGGGAGGGGGAGAGGAGAGATATGGGAGGGGAGGGAGAGAGAGAGGCGATATAAGGGAGGTGAGGGGAGGGAGAGCTAGGGAGAGGGTGAGGGGGGAGCTAGGGAGAGGGGGAGGGGGAGCTAGGGAGAGGTATTGGAAGAGCGGGAGGTAGAGGAGAGAGGCGATATAAGGGAGGTGAGGGGAGGGAGAGCTAGGGAGAAGGGAGGGGGACGTAGGGAGAGGTATAGGAAGAGCGGGAGGTAGAGGAGAGAAGCGATATAGGGGAAGGGAGAGGAGGGGGGAGGTAGGGAGAGGTATAGGAAGAGCGGGAGGTAGAGGGAGAGAGGCGATATAGGGAGGGAGAGGGGGGGAGGTGAGAGGAGGAGAGGGGATGGGGAGGTAGGAGAGGGGATGGGGAGGTAGGGAGAGGTATAGGAAGAGAGGGAGGTAGAGGAGAGATGCGATATAGGGGAGGGAGAGGGGGGGGAAGAGAGAGGCGATATAGGGGGAGGTAGAGGAGAGAGGCGATATAGGGGAGGGAGAGGAGGGAGAGGGAGGGAGGGAGAGCTAGGGAGAGGTATAGGGGGAGGTAGAGAGAGGTATAGGGAGAGCTAGGAAGAGCGGGAGGTAGAGGAGAGAGGCAATATACGGGGAAGGGGAGGGAGAGGGAGAGGGAGAGGAGGGAGAGGGAGGAAGAGCGAGTGGCATGCGGAAGCTCACACAAAAACTGAGATTAGTTCAGTTTTTTTATTTCTTCTCGCGGCGGAGACACTACTACGCCTCCTATACCTATACCCATACACTGGTGAGAGGGGAGGGGAAAGAGGGGAGGAGGAGAGGGGAGGAGGAGAGGGGAGGGGAAAGAGGGGAGGAGGAGGGAGAGAGGGGAAAGAGGGGAGGAGGAGAGGAGGGGGGAAAGAGGGGAGGAGGGGGGAAAGAGGGGAGGAGGGGGGAAAGAGGGGAGGAGGGGGGAAAGAGGGGAGGAGGAGAGGTGAGGGAAAAGAGGGGAGGAGGAGAGAGGTGAGGGAAAAGAGGGGAGGAGGAGAGGTGAGGGAAAAGAGGGGGAGGAGGGGTAGAGAAAGGGAGGAGGAGGGGAGAGGGGTAGAGAAAGGGAGGAGGAGGGGAGAGGGGTAGAGAAAGAGGGGGAGGAGAGGTGAGGGGAAAAAGAGGGGAGGAGGAGGGGGGTGGGAAAAGAGGGGAGGAGGAGGGGAGAGGGGTAGAGAAAGAGGAGGAGGAGGGGGTACAGAAAGGGAGGAGAGGGTAGAGAAAGGATAAAGAGGGGAATAGAAGAAAGAGAAGAGGGATAGAAGAAACAGTGAAGAGGGTGTAGAGAAAGGGAAATAAAGGGAGAAGGGGAATTGAAGAGAATTAAGGGGAAAGAAGAAAGGAAGGGATAGAAGAAAGAGAATAGGAAGTGAATAGAAGAGAGAGAGAGAGAGAGAGAGAGAGAGAGAGAGAGAGTGAGAGAGGAAAGGGGAAACGGATAAGGGAGATACAACCTAGCCTACAGTCGTTACATAAAATTGGTGGACAGGAAATGGTGGTGGTGGTGTGTGTGTGTGTGTGTGTGTGTGTGTGTGAATGACCTTGACTCTGACTTAACGGTACTATACAGTGAGGGACAAAAGTCGTGGGCATCAGGAAAAACAAAATGTGTATCTAGGCTCATATTATTGTTTGAAGGGGTATTGATGTATTTTTGTCTTGAACACACACACACACACAACACAACACAATAAAATACACACAACACAACACAATACAATAAAATACAAGACAACACACACAATAAAATACAACACAACACAACACAACACAAAACACACACATCACAATAAAATACAACACAACACACAATACAACACAACACAACACAACACACACACAATACAACACAACACAACACAGACACAACACACACACAATACAACACACACACACAATACAACACAACACAATAAAATACAACACAACACAACACACAACAAAACACACACACGACACAACAAACACAACACACATTATAGGTTAGATAGATTCAGCAGTTTATCTCTGTTCAAATTAAAGGGGGTAGTATACTTTTGGTATCTTGGGAGAGCCTTGATTCCTCTAAAGTATACCAGGAAACAGGTCCAGGTATAACAATAATAATGGTGACTGACCTGTTGTTTGGAATAGTCTGTCTGGGGAATTAGTTGCTCCAGATAGATAGATAGATTTACCACCAACACTGTACGGTACTATACCCTAAGTTGAGTAGGTCATGCATGGCTTTTTGTACTCATCGCCTCACCTGTCATTTAATTAAAGGGATAGTATTCTCTTGTTGGTGAATTGGAAAGTCTATTTATTCTCTGAACTATGTCGGAAAACAGACAGACGCCCTTGATGTTACTAATAGGGGATCTGTTTTGTGGCACAGTTTGGAGGAATCACCGGCCTTCCAATTCACCGACAAGAGAATCTCCCCTTACCTCAGAGATTACTAGTGATACGTTCTCCATAACAATGCTGATAACTCCCCAAGTGGTTGCAATAACATTATCTGTCTGTCCACTACATAACCCATGGTGAGACTCAAGTACCATAGCCAAGGTGAATAGCTGTGTGGGTGTACATGACTGATAGGCTGATGAAATAACATATGGTACAGGCCTGTATAATCTTTAGAAACCACTGCGATTGGTCTAAGGAAATATGGTACTGTATTTCTGATTATGATAGGCTGATAAAATAACATACAGTATACCGGTATATAATCTTCAGAAATAATTGTGATTGGTCGAAGGAAATATGGCAATGTAGCCTATGTCTGATTATGATATGCTGATGAAATAACATTTTATATAAGCTTTAAAAACCACTGTAATTGGTAGAAGGAAAGATGGTACACTGTACTGTATTTCTGATTATGATAGGCTGATGAAATAACATTTATATATATAATCTTCAAAAACCACTGTGATTGGTAGAAGGAAATATGGTACAGTATTTCTGATTATAATTGATAATTCATTAATTATATTATTCATTATTATCCAACTATTATTTACGGCATATTAAATAAAGCAGTCGTTACTTAGTTTTAGTAGTTCTAGGACAAAAATATATATTCATATACACATATGAGTGAAAAACAGTGATGCCAGGTCTGATGGACGAAATTTCCCTAACATCATCTTTAGAATTTACCTTTTCCCTCAATTATTCCCTGATTACTCTTGAACACTGACCATCTTTTTGGAATTATTTTTGTCTGGTAGAAATTTCCCTGTTTACTCTTGAACAATCTGTATATAATTTCCCTGTGTGGGCTTCAAAATTCCCTAAAACGGAGAACTTTACCTGCACCTGGTAACACTGCCCTACCCTCCCATCCCCCGTCTTTCTTTCTTCAACAAGGAGACAGACGATTGTACCGAAATTATATTAACGTAAAAAAGAACTAAGAAAATTTGATCTTCAGCAAGGCATAATGTTGTTTTTATGTTATGAGTTTATGTATTTACAAAATTAATAATATATTGAAGCGCAGCGAAACGATAAGTTCCGCAGACAATAAAAACAAAAACAATATTGCCAGAGTCAACTGATATTTCACTTGTTTTCATCATTTTTTATTTTGATTCAGTCGTGCAATTTTAGAATTTCACAAAATATAGGTAATACGATGGCTAGAGACACCGGATTTGAGAGTAATTACCGTATATCCTAGGATTTATTCTCTATATTTTAGCCATAATTTTTTTTTCCGACAATGTTTATTTTTAAAAATAGTTAAATTCTGGGAATGTCATCGAGGGTGGGCAATAATATGATCATGACATTAATAAGATGAGCATTGCTGCTAATTTTCTATTTTCTAACGTTAGATTTCCTCTCTGGATTCATAGTTAGTTTTATTGTCACTTTTAATATATCCATAATGGTAAACTTCATAATATTACCAAAGGGTAATTATAAAATGGTCTATAGTGCTAAAATAAAAGCAAAAACAACCACCAACACCAAAATATAAGGTAAATTGGTATTGTTAAGTATATAAGTTTCTTTTCCGTACTATTACCGTAAAATATGAGGGAAATTGGTATTGTTAAGTATATACGGTATGTTTTTTTTGTTACTATTACCTTAAAATATGAAGGAAATAAGCAAAGTTTAGCATTTTTTTTTTTCTGTACTATTACCTTATAATATGAGGGATATTTGTATCATTAAGTATATATGTTTCTTTGACATTTATTGAAAGAAATACCATTTTGTAACAGTGTTGCCAGATCCGGCTAGGTCCCAGTATTTTGCCCAGGTCATTTCCTGTATTTTGCCCAGGTCATTTCCCGGTAGTTTACCCAGGTTATTTCCCGGTAGTTTACCCAGGTTATGTCCCGGTAGTTTGCCCAGGTTAGGTCCCGGTAGTCTGCTGTGATCTAGGTTAGGTTAGGTAAGGTCAGGCTAATTTCTAAATTTGAGTATGCCCTATCTTGGAAATGGGGCATTGCGGAGGAAATGCCATAGAAGGAAATAGTCTTAGAATTGTTTAAATAAGTGGGTAATGAAGGTAGAAATAGTATGCAATAACTTTCAATATTTACCATTTCTTTTTGTTACAATTACGTTAAATTAGCAACGTTAAGTTTATAAATTATGTTCCCTTTAACAATTACTTAAAAAAAATATGATGTGTGCATGTTGAAAAGTAACAGTACATGATCCTGATGGTATAAAACTAAACCAATATAACCATACTCGAAATAACTGAGTATGTATGAGTGTATTGGTATGCTAACTAACAATTAATGTAATTAATTTACAATTTAAATGTAATTAAATAAAGGAAGGTAAAAACAAGTGAAATTATTACGAATTCACCTCAATTACTTCTTTACACATTAACTAAATAACAATAACAAACTGATTAAACAAACGAACTTTACACATTAACTAAATAACAAAAACAAACTGATTAAACAAACAAACTTTACACATTAACTAAATAACAATAACAAACTGATTAAACAAACGAACTTTACACAATAACTAAATAACAATAACAAACTGATTAAATAAGGTACGACGGCTCCAACTAAGTAAATAATAACAAGCTAATTATATAAGGTACGACGGCTACATAGACAAACAACCGAGTCATCGTACCAGCACCACGCCGTCGTATACACCATGAATGAATGTTCTTGCATACGGCCCAAAGATAGGTAACAAAAGGTGAAATTATTACAAATCCACCACCATTACTTTACAAACTAATTAAATAACAATAACTTTGTAATTAAGGGGGTGCGGAAGTAGGGGACAGGCTTGGGGGGGTTTGGGGGGTGCGGGAATAGGGGGACAGGCTTGGGGGGGGTTTGGAGGGTGCGGGAATAGAGGGACAGGCTTGGGGTGGGTAGAAAGCCTGTCCCCTATTCCCGCACCCCCCTAACCCCCCCAACCCTGTCCCCCTACTCCCGCACCCCCCAACAGAGCCTGTTCCCTACTCCCGCACCCCCCTAACCCCCCCTCCCCAAGCCTGTCCCCATATTCCCACACCCCCTTAAACAAAAATAGGTTATAACAAGGAAAATTATTACGAATCCACCTCCTCCCACATAAACTAACTAATTAACAATGTAATAAAATATAGGAAAGTAATAAATAACAGGTGAAATTATTGCGAATCCACCTCCATTACTACTTTACAAACTATTTAAATAACTATAGCAGTGTAATTAAATAAGGTCTAATGAAATAAAGATACGTAAAAACAGGTGAAATTATTACGACTCCACCTCCATTACATTACACATTAATTAAATAACAAAAATAGTGTAATTAAACCATGGCCACCTCCTTTACTTTGCAAATTAACTAACTAAATAACAATAACAGTGTAATAATAATAATAATATAGGAAGGTAACAGGTGAAATTATTACGACTCCACCTCCATTACACATTAATTAAATAACAATAACAAAAACAGTGTAATTAAACAATGGCCACCTCCTCTACTTTACAAACTAACTAAATAACAATAACAGTGTAATAATAATAATAATAATAATAATATAGGAAGGTAACAAACAACCAACAGGTGAAATTATTACGACTCCACCTCCATTACTACTTTACAAACTAATTAAATAGCCATAACAGTGTAATTAAATAACAATAACAGTGTAATTAACTCACCTGGCTGGCTGTAGTGTGACTGTGTATATCCCCAACCTGTTTAAAATCAAATAATACTAATAAAAAGATCACCATTACTACCTACTACGACACAATAACAACACTTACTAACAGTGTTGCCAGGTCTGAGTCACGACGTTTCTTCAATATCAGAATTTCCCCTTTTTTTTTACCTTCAATGATTATACCCTACTGTTTTTTTACTCTTGAATATTGACTGATGGTTTTGTTTGTATTATTTTCGTCTGGTAGATATTTTCCTGTTTATTCTATATGAGTGATCTTTATATAATTTTCTTGTGAGTGTGTATGTGTGGACTTCAAAATTCCCTAAAAACAGAGAAGTTTCCCTGAACCTGGTAACAGTGCTACTGAATAACTACAATGAATTCAACACTATTATGGTATTAACACGCATATTAAGACAAAATAGCATCGGATTATTGCCGTATATAGATTCCAATCTTTTATATGGTCACCCATAGTGCGTATTAGAATATATTTTAAAGGGGATTTACAGTCAGCTGTAGTACCAAGCCACCAAACTTATTTTCCTTATAATCTGTAAAAAAAAAGGATAGTAGGAATATTTTTTTAATTCACAGGCTATGAAATTAATACTGGATAATTATGAAAATTTTTGTTATATTTACTGTATGTTTTGTTATTTTTTTTATACATGTAACATATTACTACCCTGGCAGCAAAAGACATATTATATCATTTGTCGACACTGTTTTTTCTGAGACTTTTTTATATACAGTATAATTATATACTTTGAAGTATATTTCAGTGTGAACCTCTGCTGTAACTTATGAACCTCATTGACTGTTTTGTCTTTTTCCCCTGAGGTGTTTTTTTGTTTTTACTATTTATTTTAACATTCTACTTTTTTTTTTTTACTATGGCTAGATTTACGAGGTTTATTCAAGATGGACAAATTAGGGTGGTATATTGAGATGGGAGAAGCTCAATAGATACTTACTTCTACCAAGGACATCCCTATGGGCACTGGGCAGTATCTATAGTGTATGGCATCAACAAAATATAGAAAATAACAACTAAATAATTCCAGGTAGTAAGAACTCAGCATTTACCCGAATCTGGTACAACATTTCTTTACCCTGACCAGTTCATTCTTTAGTTTCCTTCAATGTTGGTTACAGTTTGTCTATTTATACAGCAATTCTCTGGTGAAATATGTTGTTTTGCAAGCAGTCACTTGATAGACCATTCATGGCTTTACTCCCAGAATAACCTCTTTCTATATAGCCTGTGTATGAATTCCTGTGGCCAACTGTACTGTACAGTTAGCGGCATAAAGTTCTGTCGCCTCACCTGCTTCACCGAGACACGCAGCATTCATGGACCCCGAGAAATACGTACGTTTTCTACACTTAAAATCTTCGAGTCTATGAGCATCTCGTGCCTCAGTGAAGCAAGTGAGGCTACAGAACTTTTGCTGCCGACTGTACAAGAGGAATAAAGACAAGGCTTCACAAACTACTTTGTGTGATAATTCTATGTTTTATTGGTTACCCTTGTTGTGTCAACATTGTAATTCTTCTAACACTATGTGGCCAATAAGTATTCCATATTTTACATTGTCCCCATCATCAAACCTAAAAAAACAATCTTCATTTACAGTGGTGTCTGACGGTGCTGTAAATATTTAAAATCAGAGGCTGAAGCTTTTATATACAATACTGGAGTGTAAACTAAAGGTCTTGAAAGACCAAAATATGAAACTTGAAAAACAGGACCCGATTTGTGTATGGGGGGACACAGTAGGATATCATGGTCTTGAAGAATAAAGGACACACACATTAATTTAAGATTACAAATTAATAAAGTAGTAAAGGGCTTGAGTTATCGATACATTTTCTGTACACAACCATTTCTAATAACATTTAAGAAAACCACAAACATGGAGAGGCTTCACTCTGACTTGATGAGGTTATCCCGGGTGACCCTTCCTTATAAGGGGAGGCAGTGTATAATTTAGTGCCTCCAAACATAGTGTTCATTTTTGCTTTGTTTTTATATTATAAAGGATTTTTTTCTCCTAACCTTTTACTATTTAGATGTTAACCCTTTAAACTTTACCCAGAATATCTAGATACTGTACTTAGCACTGCCCCAGCTACTGGTCATCTGCTGGCAAAGGAGTGGAGGAAGAATCAACAAGATCAGTTGGAAGATGAAAGAAAAGAAGTAACCAATCCTGCCAAGTGGGGAGTTGGGACAAGAAACTGAGGACTATTATATCAGTGGCCTCTTCCTTGTTAGAAGTCCTATACAGTATGTAAACTGAAATTTATTTTGCCCCAAAAAAAGTGATAATCTAACTAAAAATGATGCAAACATTGCAATACAGTGTAGAGTACTGTGATGGAATGGGTATAAACATAAGGCTGCTTGAATATTGGCAAGTATTTCATATTCATTGTTGGCATAAGATTAACTATTAAAGTTAAGAATATCAGCAAAACATTGTACAGGTAGCTTTGATACTTATAACTGTAGCAGATGGCAAAGTTCACAGTTGATATAAGAAAGGATGATATTCAATAAGTGAAGCTACTTTCACATGAAACATACTGATACTGGCTGTGTTTATTTACCATCAGCTACAGAAAAACTGGTTAAGAAACATCAACAAAGGCTCCTCCTTGTACTGAGTTGTTATATAACCTTTCTCTCAAGTTAACACATTTTTAATTCACACAGAAATACTGACTGTAGGTTGATATTCCTCCTAGATAGGTTAATGTTTCTCCTAAGCCTGATTACATCTGTCAATCTATCAGAAATTCCTAGATGACAGAAATTTCAATTATCTTCATAGTTTCTGAGCACATGAAGAGTCATACTTTGTTCATGAAAATAATTACATTTTTTTCCATTCTCCTATAAACTTCATACACTGAAAAGTAACTATAATTTCTAGAAATTATGCTAAAGTTATACTAGCATGCTGGATGTATAATAGTGTATGCAATGAGAATTTACATAATTAATCTCTATATAAAAATGTATATTACTCATGTATTATTTTCAAAAAATACATATAAACATGTTATATCATCAACCTAACTCTATTCAAGTACTGATACTGTATCTGCATAACCAAACAATATACCACAACCAAAACACACTCCTTACTTTCTTGACTTTCCCCTCAATAGTTTCTTTCTAGTCTCCTGTTTCTCCTTCTTCTTCTGTTCATCGATGACAGTCCTCTTTTTCTCCAATTCTTGAGATTTCTTGTCCTTGGTAATTTCTTTCCGTTTAAGAGCCCAGTACAGCTTCCTGCGCTTGTTGGGGAGCATCATGATGTTGAGGCGGGCTTCTTCACGCTTTGCGGCCATATTGGCTCGGGACTCGTGGTTGTGTTTCTTCCCTTTGGTTACCTCCATCACTATAGGCTCTTTCCTGTCCTTTGGCTTCTTCCTCCTCCTCTTCTTGCTTGGGGTTGGTGCTGGTGCTGCTGCTTCACCGTCGCCGTCTTTCTTTCCTTCCACACCACCATCACCGTCTTTCTCTCCTTCCACACCACCATCACCGTCTTTCTCTCCTTCCACACCACCATCACCGTCTTCCATTGGGGTCGCTCCAGTATCTTTGTCCTGTGGGGTTCCTTCTGCTGCTGCTGTTGCTGCTGCTGCATTAGTTGTGGCTCCTTCTTCCCCTCCTGTTTTGGCTTTGTCCGCACCCTCAGGTGGAACTCTGCCTTCTATGATTGCCATTTCTTTATCATGTTCTCTTTCAGCCTGCTTCTCTGCAAAATATTAAATGTAAAGGTTATAAAAGTTAAGTATACAAATCAATACATGCATTATAAATTTCATAGATACATATGCAAAACTTTTCCTTTTTCAATTCAGTAAGGAAAGGTGGTAATGACTCTATCGAAAAGTGTACACCACAATTTCTCCACACTTAGTTAGCCAAAATGACTCAAAGGTAAAACTTGTAATGAATGATTGGACTGGTCTAAGGTTCACATTTCATCTCCATCTTTATGACAAACATATACTTGAGTCTGAAATGTTACCCTGCAGCCTAGGTTTTGTCTTGTATGCCAACATGTACAGTAAGTAAGGAAGAAATAGCCTCTGGAGTAAGATTTTGTCTAGCTCTGGTCAGACTCTACTCTGGTTCTCATCTAACTCTAATGATTACATGCATAAAACATATCACTCACATGAATAATCTGAACAGAAAAGAAATATGAAAAAAAATATATATATATAAAAAAAAAAATAATAATAATAAAACTCGTACTTCTCCACTTCCTTGCTTTCTTCTTCTTCTCCCGTTCACGCAGCTTCTGAATGTATGACTTGGGCACTGGGACATCGACCTTAGCATCATCATCACTGCTGTCACCATCACTTTTCTCCTCGGGATTCAGTGGCTGGTCCTCAGGTATCTCTCCGCGCTGCCTGGCCAACAGAGCTTTCTGTTCGGGCGGGACGTAAAGTTCGTCGTCTTTCTGGTCGAAGGGTGAGAGATGCGCCGGGAGTTCGGCACCCATGAAGTAGTCCTGGATCGGTAGCAGCATGACGGCGTTTAAACTGTCGTACACCCACTGGGGCTGGACATAGTACCTGTAACACACATAATATCAACTATAGTATACTGTAGTGTTTCATGTAACATAAGCACTGTATTAATTGCATAGATGTCTAACCTGAAACACAACTATCAACTTCTTCAATCTACCCTAACCTAACTTGTAGCACAAATATATCACTTTCACGCTTACCCAAATTAATCTGTAACACAAAATAAGAACATCAGGCAATACTTCCCTTACGGGGACATATTTTCTAATTGTTACAAGCCCAGGATGTCACAGTGGTGTATACGAATTCCTGAGGCCGACTGTACATAGACAACAAGACACCATGCTTAACTAGTGATATCTTCAGCAAGCAGTTTTATTAGTTGTTGTTGTTGAAGTTCCTCAGGCTGTCTGGCCGAACAACCCCGAGTTTTATTAGTTTTATGTGCTTGCTTGTACTGCCATCCTCCTCCCTGACAATACCCCAGCACAGTGGAACTAGAGGGTCATGGGGGTAGGATCAAGGCTATGTTTATACTACTGTACCCATTTAGCTTCTATTCTCACTACCCATCCAGCCCACAGACCAAGGTGTCATCAAGGCCACAAAACAATTCTACTGGAACAATCAGCTGGGGGAATGCCTATGTACCTATCTATGAGGGTCCCAATTTGTACTGATATTTCTTCAATCTTTCTATATCTACATAATTATACAGTACGCACAATACTGATACTGTCATAATATTTTCACCTTCTTAATTACCAATTTATCTCCCTCTCAATGGTCCAAGGAAGGAGGAAAGTTGCTGAAAATGAGGAACTTACCGGGACATGTACTTCTTCTTAAATCCTGGCCGGTCTACAATTTGGTGAGTAATCGATTCATCATCTTCTTCATAAGTGCTACCATGTGCAGTCATCTTTTCCCAGGATACCTGTCAAATATTAGTACTGTATAATAGAAACTGTATTTGATGCTAAAATTATCTTTCTCAAAATTGCAGCGCAACATGGTACAGTAAACATGAAAAAAATAATCTGTTTATCTAGCTATAACTCAAATATCATGTTCCCTCCACCAATGGAATGTTCAGGTGAGGGTGATATTATTAAACTATTACTTAGAGGAAAAGGTTCTTAAGTCACTCAATTCATATTTCAAAATACTGTAGTAGGAATTAAGAAACAAAGCTAATTCTTCCTCAAAGTAATAGTTTAATAATGTCACCCTGAGTGTCTTGATGCTAAATGAATAACTCGTTGGATGTTATTATTAAACTACTTCTTCAACGAAAAGTTCTCTTCATCGCTCAGTTCCTATTATTTTGTGATGCAAATTTAGCGACGTCGAAGAATCTGCTCAGCTGTTATTTCCAGTCACCGGCACAGAACCCTAAATTTATACAGGGTCACTCCCAAAAGTCAGATGAACATAATTCCTGCTCCCAAGAAACTCTGAAACGGTGAATCTATAACAACTTGCATACCGTATAAATTCCTACTTCTTCTTACTGTACTGTACCCAATAAATTAATGCATAGTGTTGGGTTGACTAAGATGGTGCAAAAGAGAGAGAGAAAGAGAGAGGCATAGACTAAAAATGAAGTGGTGGGGTTGAGCCAAAGTGTGAAAAAAAAGGAGAGAATTTGTTTATGGCCATCTCATAAGGTATACTTATATTTTACAGGGTGATATGCAAGAACGTTCATGGTATTGACGTCAACGTGGTACCGGTAAGATGGTTTCATGGACAAACAACACAGTAATAGTCATCGTACAGGTGCAACACCATCATCAACACCACGAAATAATGTTCTTGCATGCGGCCCACAGATAGATTGCCAGCCACACGGCAAGATTGAAATCAGCTTACCGTCCCAGAACATGACCTGATGACGAAGGTGAGGGACTCGAGGTTGGTTTCACGTCCGAGGAAGAACTTCATGTCCTTGAAGAGGGTCTGTTGTTTGGTCCTCAAATCAGCTGCTTTCTTGGCTTCATCCATTTGAAGGCCTTCCTGTTCACATTACATAAAATAATTTATGATACTGTATACAGTACTTCTGGTACACTAGAGCAACTTGATTCCTCCAAAGTATGCCAGTATACAGGACCAGATGAACAAAAAATAATGGTGTCCTGTTGTTTGGAAGAGTCTGGAGGAATCAGCTGCTCCAGATTTACAAACACTATATTTCCCCCATAATGTCCTGTGATATAATCAAGGACCTTAAAGTTATTGATTTCTCCAAAATGTGTTATAATATACTGTTTAAAGTGATGGATTCTGATTAATGTTCTATTTTGGAGGAATCAGTAGCCTCCAATTAACCCCTTAATTAACCCTTACACAATCCCTGGTTATTTACTGCTTCAGGGGATTGTATATTTTTGGTGCACTGGAGTGCCTAGATTCCTCCAGAGTATGTCAGGAAACAGAATCAATGAATAAATATAATGGTATCCTACTGCTTGGAATAGTCTGGAGGAATCAGTTGCACCAACAGCACTGTACTAAGCCGTGGACACACAGGCACTTTGTGTTTGCCACACAAGGACTACACACAGTAGTAGGGACGTGGCTTCCCAAAGGTTTCCATTGTTTAGAGGTGAACCAATAAACATGAATGAGTGCATCAGCATCTGTGGTGAGGAGAAGCGGATCCCCGCCACGCATGGCAGCGATTTGAGTTTTGGAAAAACAGTTACACACGGACAACATGTGGTCGCTCGGTGGCCAGCAAATGTTTCCACCTCTATTGGGTTTCAATATGGCCGCCACTGGGCCAGTTGTTTCCATGCCGCCACCAGCAGTACATAAGGGTGACTCTGAGATGTGTTATTGTCGTTATCACCACACAAGGACGACTTGTGTTGTCCTTGTGTGGTGACCACAAAGCATCAGTGTGTCCCAAGCCTTAAAGGGAAACTGTCTTGTTGATATATTGGAGGCCTACTGATGAATCCAAATTATACCAAGAAACAGATGTTCTCACAGTTATCTGTTTCGTGGCATAGTTTGGTGGAATCTGCAGCCCTCCAATTTTCCAACATAGTAGTCTCCTTTAACACAGTCCCAACTGATCACTAATTAGTCAGTACAGTAATGAATAACAGAAGCTTGGAAAAACATTTGGTGATCTTTAATGAATTTCAGAGTGTAAAATGATGTGGTGAATACAAATACAATATTTATTTATTGTATATCATGGGTTCACAGCAATAAGATGGAGGGAGGGGGGGGGGGCATCAGATTCTTACCAGATAGATCTTTTCCAGATTAGATAGAAAAAATAACAACATTATAGTTACCAGTAGATGCATGTCGATTCCTTCCTCATCTGGGTCGTCATCATTCGTGCCTTTTGGCTTGAGGTTGAAATTGAGGGTGGTAAGCAGGTGGTTCCGCATTTCCTTAACACCACATGACGAGAACTTCTTGTCATCATCCACTGTGTTCTTGATCTCTTTAAGGGGAGATTCTCATGTTGGTGAAATTGGAATGCTACTGATTCCTCCTAACTATACCAGAGAACAGATCCGTTTCGTGGCATAGTTTGGAGGAATCAGAGACCTTCCGTTTCACCAACAAAAGAATCTCTCGTTAAGCATACAGGAAGACAGCATGGAATCACATCTTTTTTTACCTAGTACATTCATTCATCATATGATTAATAACACACAGGTACAAGAAGGAAGGAAGGAAGGAAGGAAAATATTAATCACATAATTTCTTTTCTAGTGCATTCATTCATCATACCTTAATAACAGACACACAAATACAAGAAGGAAGGTTGGTTGATTAATTTATTGATACTAGTCACTGCAACAATGAGGTCATATGGCATCACCACATTAGGTAAAACTCACTCAATATAAGAGGAATAAATTTACAGCACATATCATTATCAACACAGGCTCTGTAAATAACAGTCTGTTTGGCAATGAATAACAAAAGCCTGGGAAAACATTTGGTGGTCTTCACTTTTCAATGAGTGACCGAGTGTAAAATGAAGTGGTGCATACAAATACATACTTATTTATTCATCGTACATCGAGGGTCTACAGCAATCAAGGAACAGTTGGCCCTTGATACAACACTAACACATTTAACACTTGTCATTCAATACAGGCCCTGTAGATCAATTGGTGTATATGGCAAAAGCTAACAGAGATCAATTCGTGTTTATGGCAAAAGCTAACAGAAGCCCAAGAAAACATTTAGCGGTCTTCAATGAGGAACAGTGTAAGAAGTGGTGGATATGAATACTGTACAGTATTTATTCATGTAGTGTTAATGAATGCAGTTCAGCCTTTCTAAATAGAGAAACATTTCACTAAGGAAAGTCATCATCATCATCATTAATACCCTATTTCCCTTTTTTCAAGAGGTGGTGAGGCTCTAGTGCCAGTGCAGGACCCTCAACAAGCCAGGGGTCCATCTCTGAGGCTATATGAACCTTTAGTGGGGTCATTGTTAGAGGGTGGGGTCCCCAACCCTCACTGCCCCCCATATCATAGGCGATACAAGGCTGAATGCATCATTGCAAGAATGGTGGACGATGGGGGATGCCACTTACCTACACTAAGGAAGGTAATATCAATTAATTTGCAGATATACTTTTCTACATTCACCAATTCCAATGACCTAATGGTAGTTTTCCTGAAAATGAGGAGATAATGACACAGCAATATCATCTTGCTATAAAATTTGTACATTACTCTTACCGTTAAAAGAGAGGGGCAGTACTGGTGGGTAGTAGAGGTTGAGGCTGGTAAACAGGCGATAGTTGACAAAACTAAGGAGTACCAGGTAAAGCTCCAAGAAGGTCTTCATGACACGGTGATCAACACCAGAAGCCTGTGGCAGAATGAAAGTGTATCTTACCAACTATTACATTAAAGGGGATAAAGAAATGGTACTTAACATAAAAAGGCTTATCATCAAGACCTCATACCTCATACCCCTTCTAAAGCCAGTATCACACAGGTACTTTTTCCTGCTACATCATTTTCAACGACATGTCATGGGAATCAGGAGATTTCGGGCGACGAGGTGTAAACAGAAACTATCAAAAACTGTCGTGGATTTCCTGAGACAGGGAGAAAGTCGTTGAAAGTCTATAGTGAATAATACTGTAATGAATAGTGTTGTTAGGCATCATTATTTGAATATTGAAATTGTATTCCAAGATCTTATATATTATTTACACCGAATTTAACTGTTAAATATGAGCATGGAACATTGATTTGATTTTGGGGTTTATTTACGTTCTGCTTTCGCCTGCCGCCTTGTCCAAACTACATACAGCACCAAGGAGTAGTACAGAGGGATATCCGTGCACACCAGAATTTGTTCAGTGTTCACTTTGAGAGAAATCTTCAGCTGCTTTGCATTATAGCTCCAATTACATGGGGAAGACATTGGAACACACCTTGATTGACTTGGTACGGGACCAGCCATCACTGTGGAAAACCATGCATCCTAATTATAGCAAGAAAAATCTAAAGAGAGTTGTATCGGCAAATAGCAGATACTGTACTTTGAAAGCAATGTATCCAGAAATTCATGATATATTTTGCTAAGTTGACTGAGAGTGCTTTGGTTGTCCTGCCGCCTGCATGGCGTCGTTGGTCGTTGTTGTGGTTGTCTTTCTTGAAATTTTGCCATGTGCTATTATTTCCTGTGACATGTCATCGAAAATGGTGTCGCAGGAAAAGAGCGACTGTGTGATACAGCCTTAAAGGGTGGAGGAAATGGAAAATAATTACCAAATTAATAAACAAGAGTGTTAACAAAATTGCAAACCCTTGACAAGGTTGAACATCACCCCCAAAGATTATGAGTCTTATGGTAATGACTAAAAATTCATCCTCATTACAAAAGTTGTGATAGTATACATGCACCACCACCTATATTTCACTCTTATTATTTTTAACAATCCTATAAATAATTCCTGGATCCAGATCCAGGTTTTACAGCCATTTACCTTTACTGTCACCAATTCCAATACAGTAGGGGACCCTTAGAGTTAGGTGTTATGAGGCTTGTACAGAAGGGGCAGGCTATATAGTCAACACAATAACAATGGAGAAACAAATAAAGTCAGCAAGGGTAAGATATTGTATGTTGCATTCATGAACCTGGAAAGGTTTTGTACATGGCTCTGATTCCTTACCCTTGTTGCAAAGTTATGTGGTGCAACCCAGGTGATGAGCTGGCCCATGATTTCCACCTGGTAGTAATATCCCTTAATGGAGATGAAGGCTTTCCTAAGTGCCTTTGCTTCTATGCAATAGAGCAGGAACTCTGTGGTCACACGGATAGAAGTGTTGATCACACCTGAAGTAAAAAAAAAAAAAAAAAACTATTCAAGGAATGTTTATTATAACACAACTGTCACATATGCATAAAGTTTCTGGCATCTAAAGGTATACAAATTCCACAATGAGCATCCATAGCTGATGGTGTTACACAGGCCAAATCATTAAAGCTATCATCTTCTGGCATTCTACTACTTTAAACCTCCTGGCACTTCTGGTTATCAATTTCAATGACAGTTATGTTGAACCAGATAACCCATGTGGTCTCATCAGTGCCTGACAGGATGGAAAAATAAGTACAGTATGTGTGTTCTCATGTAAACATTAGAATTCAATCACCATAACATAAACCAGTCATTATTAATAGCTTTCAATCTATTTTCATGTAAGCCACACAAGCCTTGTAGAAGCACTATACAGCATTCAGCAGCCTTCCCTCTATAGTATACTGTACAATTGTAGCACTATCCAAAAACACTTCTCAAAATTTGTCTTTAAATCCAACAGAGCCAGAAACTGCTGCCTATCTTTTTCACAGATTTTCTCCAACAACTGCCTTACTGCAAACACCCCATCCACACATCCCCTATTACCACAAAAGCTTTCCTACTTGTTGCTCATTAACCCTTTTATCTTTCATTCACCCTCTCACTAACCACTCTACCATATACCTTGTCTACAATGCTAAACAAACTTATACCTCTGTCATGTTTACAAATACTCGGCTCGCTTTATTTTTTTAAAGGCTACAAATACTGTTCTTCTCTTGTCATCAGGTTAATCTCTACTCTCCCAAGCCAGCTAACATAACCCCACAACCATTCCAGAGCATTGTCTCCACTATACTATGTCAACTTAGCAGCATTTCATATTAATAACCGAGATTTCTGGGGTTCTGGCATCATAATGCCCATTTAAAAAATCAAATATGAACTGTGTATGGTACTGTACACTCTCCAGAGGAATATTGCAAAGTTCTACCCAACTTTATACTTACCTATTTTTACGCCTTTCCTTGCGGGCATTTTTGTATACAGAAAGGCAAGAGTGAGAGGGTCTTCCAAGTCATTGAGAGCATCATTAAAGGTGGGGTAGCGCTCCTTGATAATACGGTCCAAAGTGTATCTAGGTCGCTGTCCAAACAAGGCGCCTCCCTTACTGTCTTCCTTTCGTTCGTAGTGCTTCTTCACCTTTTTCATAACAGCCTGAAAGTCACAGTTCACTTTTGTTAAACCTTTTTTCTTCTACATTACCATACATAAGAGTTATTTCCCTACATACACCTATGTGGAGGCAGTGTGGTTGTACACCAACACAGTGTTTCCTATTTCAAGAAGGGTGAAGGCAAGAAGTACCTAGTCAGCTAATAATTTAGCTAATAATTAGGGTGCCAAATCTTCCAAGGAAAAGATACTTATATTAAAAAAAAAAAAAAAAAAATCTTTCCTAATTACAGTATACTACTTTATGCCCACTGGAACAGATAAATGTGTCATAAATGTAAATTCTAGAAGTGCATTAGTAAATCTCTTCATTGTCATGGGCAACTTCATGCAGTCTGAAAAGCAACCCTCGCAGTGACCTCTTCTAAGATATCTGAACTAGACAGTGAGAACATGGCTGAGTATTGGCCACTCTCCGTCTATTTTTTTGGTCAAGGTCATAGAGCTAGCTAGACATGACTGATTTCTGTTAGTACTGATGTGAAATTGTGTCATTATAATTGTTCAATTGTTTACAGACAGCATAATTCAACAGAAATTGCACTAGCAAAGATTAAGAATGACTGGCAAAAGAACACTTGTTAAGGAATGTCTTCTCTTCTGGTCTGCTTGCAGCTTTTGATACAGTTGATTAAGATTTATTACAGAATAATGTAATTCATATTTTCACAGTCTTGGCAATGATACCCTCATGCTTATACTGTAATGTAAAGTCATGATAAACAGGTAGATTACAGAGAATGGTGGTTGAGGAAATATTTTCATCCCAGTACCCCTCCAATATGGAGTCACACAGGAAAATGTTTGTTCACTGTTTACGCATGAAGCCTGTCATAAATCAGTAGTGGAACTCAATACCAACCCTATATTAATGGAAGACTTCCAACTATGGGGAAGTAAATTGGTAGGCTGATGGAGGTAACAAATGGGGATGTAAGTTTTGGAAATCATCATTAAATATACTGTAACACTGAGGACAATAGTAGAAACTACAGGTAGAGGGAATGACGTGACATCAAGATTAGACCTGGCATTAACCAAAGGACAGCCCTAGTCAATAACATAACATATAGTTAGTTGCCCACTAGGCAGATGTGACCATATCTGGATTGAGCTACACATGACAGATATTGGAGAAAATTAAACCTGGAAATTCCATAAGGAAATCTATTAATTTTGAAAAAATAACCTCAATGAAATATAAAACTGTTTAAGGAGGTAAACTGGGCAGAATAGAACCAGGTAAAATCAAAGAAAATAATAATATTTTTAAAGATTTACAGAAAAGTAAGATATACTTGTGTACCAAAGTACAGTACGGTACAACAAAATAAAAAAATAGTATATATGGTTTAACAAAAGTAGTGACACTGCAAGAAGAGAATGAAAAATTAGCATGAAATAAAAAAAGAAGGGACACCAAAAACAATACAGAAAAAAAAAAAAGACAAACAACTCTGTGAGGATTTATGGAAAAGTAAAATGACAGAGGAAAACTCCAATGAAAGTGGGAGGAGTAATGTATGAAAATGATAAAAGTAATTAATGAAGCATACAAGAAAAAAGTCATACAGGAAGTCTGTAGCATTCCTTACCTTATGTTCCCTGAATTTCCAAATGATAGGCTCGTGCATGAGAAACTGAATATCCTTTACAAGGTAGAGTACTTTAAGCCTGGGGTCACCCTTCTGTGCCTTAAACCTGTTCTTGGGCTCACGAGGGTATACTCCTTTGAGGATGCATAGTCTTCTGAAGTCTGGTAGTGAGAGTTGCAATTTCCTCAATGCTGCAGTCCTTGTTATGTACCTTGCCGCCTCTCCACCCGTTCCCTGAAAAGACAATTCCAAATTTTTACATCACAACACTGACATCTGACAGGTGGTGATCTGCCTCTCACGCCAGCCAGGCCCCCTTGATTTCACTATCATACACCTTTTTTGCAAACTCCCTATCTTGCACAATTCAATTTTTTTACATCACAACACTGACATCTGACTGGTGGACTGGTCTGCCTCTCACGTCCCCTCAATTTATCCATCATACACATTCTTTGCAAACTCCTAATCTTTCACATTCTCTCCACATGTCCAAATCAGCTCTAAATGGAACATAACACCACACCCCACGCACTCAATACCAGCTAGCATACACTGACACCCAAAGTCTTCCACTGATAACTTCCCTCCTGTTATTCATCCCTCCATTACTCCTACCAGGCTACCATTCTCCCAATTAAGGAGGTACATCAGTGCTGATAAATCTGGAGCATATGATTCCTCCAAACTATTTCAAGCAATAGGCCACCATTATTTTCGTTAATCTGGTCCGGTTTCTAGGCATCCTTTGGAGGAATCAAGACACTCTAATGTACAAAAAGTATACTATTCCCTTAACCTGGACCCATCGTAATCCATATTCTCGGTAAGACAGCAATATGTTCGGTGACGGGAAACATTCTCCTCACAACTTTAGCACCCATCACAGCCGACGATATTATTTCACAAGATTTCCGCTCAGGCAGGAGTATTAATACTGACACAGGATGTTGTCCATTTCATTACAGTACCTTTTCATTTATAATACTATCATTGAAAGGTGTTAAGCCTGTTAGGTAAGTTAGCATGCAGTAAATATGATGGGTCGTTATGCAGTGGTTCACTCTTGTGTTATCCTTTCTCTAAATTTTTTATATGTTTCTTGTGTTATCTTTTCTCTATATTATCTAGCATTAAATGTCTCATATCCTTTCTTTAAATTTTCTAAATGTGATTTGGGCATAAAAGTGAGATTACAAATGATGACTAGTAATTTGTCATGAATGTAGGTCTCAAAGGACACTTACATTAGGTTCAGGTTATGAGGTTAGGCTACTCTTTGTCAGCTTGGATATACTGTGTTATTATGGTAGTCTATTAAACTTCTTGATGAGGTTAGGTTAGGTTAGGTGAGGTGAAGTCTAAGTTACCTAATTCTATTTAATGCATTTGCCTATAGTGTTTATCAGACGAATCTGTAGTTCATATCTAACGAAAATTAATGTTTACGGAGATTGGAAGGGGGAGAGGGGTATGATATATCCATAAATACTCATTTGCGACGAATTAGTTAAAAACACACTATTAAACATTGCATTCTGAAAACCTTGAGTTGAAAAGACATCACGGACAAACACTTGAATATTACCTCATTTTCTGAATAACTAACTAACTGCAGTATAAATATGAACTATATATGAAAAATAAATACGAGAACATAATCCGGGAGTGTGAAGAGAGCATGTTATCACAAATAATTCATTCGTGGTATATACGATGGCGTGGTACCGGTACGACGGCTTTATTATTATTCTATGGAGCCATCGTACCGGCACCACACCATCGTATACACCACAAATGTTCTTGAATACGGCCCTAATAAATAAATACAACTAACATAATCCGAGAGAGAATATTGGTGTGTCATTTAATCATATCTTTGTCAAATATAGCCATGTTCTGATATATATGTACCAATAACAATAACAATAACTTAAACTTAAACTAATAATTCGTACCTTTTTCTTTTGTCCAACCATTTTGCTCCCTGGTGTGAAATTAATTATACCAGGCAGCAAAACACGTGTCTGTAAAGGCCTCGGTGTTGGAGGTCGCTTAGTCTTCCTTGCTATTGTAAACAAGGATAAGTATTTTGCTTCTATACACTCCTATTTAATTTTACAGGGAAGTCTAATTATTATTTATTCCTTATGAAATAAATATTAAATTGAATTGTAGTTTCATTTGTATGTTAGATTACTATGTATTATATCTTGTCATGATTATTACTTTATATTGTTATATATGATGCTTGATTTAAATGTGGGCACCTTTGTTCTGCTGCATCTCAGTCAAAACGTTAGATCTGAACATAGCTAATTAATGCCTCGACTATTTAGTTGTAACAATAATTATTATAATGCAAAAACTAAATAATGATAGTACTTCCTCCATTTTTTTCAACAAAACAACAGTTATATGTTCTTAGACTCTTTGGTGCAGACATTGTACTCATATCCACTGTTGCTGTTTGCTTCTCACCAGTCCTACCTACATAATTATACAGTATAGAGCACAACTGTATATACTATTGTAGTGGATAGCGAGCATTCCATGTCACATACAACATGCGCATCACTGGAGACGCCAACCACACCTGCTCACGCAGCCTCACCCCGCTCCGGACGGTATAAAAGGAGCTAGAACGACACTCAAAGGGAAGGGGTGCTGATGGTGTAATGGTTAGCTCTCGCTTCGCAAGCGAGAGATCCCGGGTTCGATTCCCAGGTCAGTGGAATTGTTGGGCAAGTTTCCAAGCCTCCTATGTCCCTGTTCACCTTGCAGTAAGTAGGTACCCGGCTGTAAGAGCAAGGATAGCAACCTTGTAGGCTGGGGGAAGAAGTGTTGATGTAACAAGTCTGACTGCCTTAATGACCAACACCATGAGTCGATAGGCATAAAGCCCTAAATCTTCTCAAAGGGTCACTCAGACACTCACCGCCAGCAGCCCTCCTGGACACACATGCCTGCCCGCTCCTGCCCAATGCTCACAAAGTCACAAGTCCAGCCAGCAGCTCACCTACCTACCAGCTACCTACTATATCTACTCACCTACCTGCCTGCTGCCGACCTATCTGCTGCTTACCTACCTGCTGGCTGCTGCTACTCTCTACTGCCCACCTACCTGTCCACCTCCTGCAGTCTAACTTAAGTGCTCGTTATCCATGCATACTTACCTTAACCCAGGCTCCCTGGAGTCTAGAGAGAGAGTGTACCAAATGCAACAACACACCTGTATAGACATACCTAATAAACTTAGTGTAATTCCTTGTGAGTGCACCCCCAGGTAGTAACAACCCAGAGACGTTACACTATAATATTATACAGTTATGCTCTTTTACCTTCCTTCTCATTGTCGTAAAATTTCTATTACTTTTTGCGATTCTCGCCTTATCTGTTGTTTCATATTGTTAATTGGATTTCCTGATATTTCTATTTTAACCATTACTTTATCTAGTACATGTGAAGAACATAATAGCTGGCTACATAAAGAAAGCTTAAGCTATCCATTCACAAACGTTTATTCAGAAAACGGACACACCACAGAAAATGGTCCACAGAAAAGTCATTCATGATCTAGTGGGTGGATCTACTGGGTTCCAATACTAAATTGCCAAAAGAGTATTATTAGCCACTAACGTGTTTTGAATCTTGAGTAACAGAATATACTGAACTAGAAACAGGGTAATTTACGCCTAACATACAATGAGAAGCCCTGTGCAGTAATGAAACCAACAACAACAATATGTCAGCTTTTTAGTACCTCTGACAGCACCACAGTAAAGATCTCGAGCTGCTATCAACACCATCGTCTGCGAAATTGAGTACATCATGTTATATATTGTCATCCCCATGTAGCCTGTAGTAGGTGGTGGTGGTGGTGATATACATGGTGGGTAGGCTACTCAGGGAGGCTGTAGTGGTCGAGGCTGAGGTGTAAAGGACAGAGATGAACCCCAAACAAGGCCCATTATAGCCCTTAAACTGCCCTTGCCTTCCTCTCAGCTGCCCACTTACACGCAAGAGGAAGGTAGGTGAGTGATGTGTGTATGTATGTATGTATGTAGGTGAGTGAGTTGTGTGTGTGTATGTGTGTGTAGGTGAGTGAGTTGTGTGTGTGTATGTGTGTGAGTGAGTGAGTTGTATGTGTGTGTAGGTGAGTGAGTTGTATGTGTGTAGGTGAGTAGGTGAGTGAGTTGTGAGTGAGTGTGTGTGTGTGAGTTAGTGTGTGTGTGTGTGTGTGTGGGGATGAGTGAGTTGTGTGTGTGTGGGTGAGTGAGTTGTGTGTGTGTGTGTGAGTGAGTGAGTTGTGTGTATGTGTGGGTGAGTGAGTTGTGCGTGTGTGAGTTAGTGAGTTGTGTGTGTGTGTGTATGTGTGTGGGTGAGTGAGTTGTGTGTGTGTATGAGTGAGTTGTATGTGTGTGGGTGTGTGTGTGTATGTGTGTAGGTGAGTGAGTTGTGTGTGAATTGCCAGCTGGACATTCAATTTGCAGACATTGATGACCCATTTAATTTGCAGACAAATGACCCACTCCTTAATGTGCTGACACTGATAACTTCTTTAATTTGCAGACATAAATGACCTCTTAATTAATTTGTAGACATAATTGACCCCCTACATTTGCAGAAATAAATTAATTTAATTAATTTGTCGACATAAGTGACCCCCTACACTTGCAGAAATAAATTACCTCTTCATTAATTTGTCGACATAAGTGACTGCTTTAATACCAGAAATATATGACCCCTTTAATTAATTAGCACACATAAGTTACCCCTCTAATTTGCATATTTAAATGGCCAATTTTTAATTAATTTGCAGTGTTGATATTTTTTGCTTGTCAGGATGCCGGCTGATGAAAGGCCCGGGGTGAGGGTGGGACTGGACCAGCTCTCAAAGGCCGCGTCCAGGGCATCATTTGGCAGCGTCACCTTGGCCACACCCACGCCTCCACCCAACACACCCACTCCTCCACCCACCTGTTCTTCCAACTCCACACCCACTCCTCCACCCAGCTGTTCTTCCAATTCTACACCCACTCCCACACCCACTTGTTCTTCCAACTCTACGCCCACTCCATCGAGCTGTTCTTCCAACTCTACGCCCACTCCTCCACCCACCTGTTCTTCCAATTCCACACCCACTCCTCCACCAAGCTGTTCCTCCTCCACGCCCACCGCCACACCCTCACCCTGCTGCTCCTCCAACTCATCAGTCTCATCAGGTGGAGGAGGGATTGAGACCCAAACAACCCAGGGTGATAACCAGACTCCAGTGGAACTATGCTCTCATGTATGTACTGTATATGTGTTTTATACATGTTCATGTATGTACAGTATATAACTTATAATTTTAGGTGCAGGGACAATGTATGGGCTTTTAAAAGTATAGTTTTCTTACTAAAAGACTTTGTAGTCATATAAAGATGGAATTTCATTTCTAATAATAACAATAGCACTTTACCCGTCAGGTGTGCACTTGTCCCGAGCCTCCAGATGTCCTCCCCAACACGATGACGACCAAGATGACCCACACCGATGCAGGAGACACGGAACCCAACACTGACACACATTGGCCGCTATTACTCCACAACAACTTGTCAGCTCGCCTCCCCAGCCTTAGATCAGAGGTATATGTGACTGGAGCTTACAACCCGAGCCCAGAGTCCACCCCAACACTGAGAACCTCCAGCAGTGGTGGCGGGTTGCGTACATCGTCCATAGGTTCTGCTGCTGGCCTGCGTACATCACCAGGAGGTTATCGTGGTGGTGTGCGTACATCATCACTTGGTTCTGGCTGTGTGCGTACATCATCAGTTAGTTCTGGTGGTGGTGTGCGCACATCATCAGTTAGTTCCAGTGGTGGTGTGCACACATCGTCAGTTGGTTCTGGCTGTGTGCGTACATCATCAGTTGGTTCTAGTGGTGGTGTGCGCACATCGTCGGTTAGTTCTGGTGGTGGCTGTGTGCGTACGTCATCAGTTGGTTCTGGCTGTGTGCATACATCGTCAGTTGGTTCCAGCGGTGGCTGTGTGCGCACATCGTCAGTTGGATCTGGTGGTGGCTGTGTGCGTACATCGTCAGTTAGTTCTGGTGGTAGTGTGCGTACATCATCACTTGGGTCTGGTGGCACACGTACATCGTCAGTTGGTTCTGGTGGTGGGTGTGTGCGTACATCGTCAGTTGGTTCTGGTGATGGTGGTGGGCAGCGTACAACATCAGTGGGTTCAGGTGGTTGTAGAAGGCCGACCATAATGCCAATGACTACCGCGCCTACCCCGACCCCCACTATTATTGTGGGTGCCAACTGGACCTCCTCTATCACCATGCCCTCATTAGCATCCCCTGCCAGGATGCTGCAGAGATCCCCAGCCACTTCAAGACACCTCCTGAGCCACCACCCTCACCACCGGGCATCATCACCACAGCTGTCTGAACACACCTGGTTAGTTTCATAGATAAATGCATTGTACATTTATTTTCTATAAGTATTTTGTCTATCACATGAACACTGCAAGCATAATTTCCTCTTGTTTTTCTTGAAGAAAGATTGGAAAAAATCCTTCATGGCATTAAAACATTAAACCTACAACACCCATTATTGCAGGATATATTCACTTCAATCTACCTTTACCTCTCTATCTTGAAATAACTTCCATGTGCACTCCTTCATCCTCCAGCCACCATAATCAGTTTTTTAGTTAGTCTTCAGTGGTTTCATTCTTGCACTTACCTTCTCAGGGTTCTGGAGAGGTCTAGAGGAAGCAACAGCAGTGGCAGCAGTAGCAGCAGCAGGAGCAGTAACAACAGTGGACAGAGCAGTAGCAGTAACAGCAGCAGCAGTGGTAGTGAACACAACAGGGACCTACGAGTACCACGCCTGACTCTGACCCGCCTCGCTTCCCCCTCAGACCTCACACCACCAGGGCCTTGCTTCCACTCACCACCACCCTCCTATGATCAGGTCAGTTAGGCTCTGTTATGGCAGATGTTGTGTAGAGAGAGAGAGAGAAAGGCGTAAAATTAAGACTGTGACTGAAACAAGGCACTAATACCCCGTCTCTCCACAAAACTCTGGGATGAGTGTCAACACCTCTTCTCACTCTCCATTCCTTGCAGCTGTGTAACCCAAACGCACTGCCGACATATCAGGAGGCGACCCGTGGCTGCTGCAAGAGTAACAAGAGCAGCAGGAAGCAACACCAGCAGCAGTACCAGGAGGGCCATCACACAGGGGAACAACACCAGTGGGCCACCGTCTTCACCGTCCCGTCCACGGCTCACCTTGACCCCGCTGCACCTATGGCCCTTTCAGAGAGGAGTTCTTCAGCAGAGGTCAGAATCAGAGGCCTTACTTATAGAGCTGTTAGATGGTCTTAGGGCTTATCAGGAGAGGTCAGTACTGCATTGGAGAGTTGTTAGTGATCTTTAGATTTTTCAAGGGAGATGAGGATTGTTTTAAAATGTTGGAGAGTTGTTAATGTATTTCTGTTTCTTCAGGATGGACCTAAAGTTTTAAGGAGCCATTTAGTATTATGAAGCTATTCAGAATTTTAATGGAGGTATTCAGTAAACCCACCCAGATACCTTGGCCAGCATTAAAATCATGTGTTTGTACAGGATCAGCGAGGAGGAGGAGGGGGCGGGGGTCTGTCTTCCTTGGCTGCTGAACTGAGTGACTCTGAGGGTGGCTACTCCACCATCCTTGACGCCATCCCCCACGAGCACCAGCGAGACCCCCGTGCGCCCCCCGTCCCCGTCGCATTCATCCGTGCCTGCCCCTGCCCCCAGAGTGCTCTCCGACCCCCACCAGCAGTTAGACCTCCTTGCCTCACCTCCGTTTGCAACAAGGCTCTGGTCAGGAAGGTGAGTTGGGGGTTTGTTGATTCATTGATTACACAAAATTAGTTAGTTTGGATATATACGGTAGATAGATAGTTAAATATTTATCACTGTGTTTTACACATAATTTGAATATGTATGAGAAAGAGCAGCTGAACATATATAATTATGGTGGATGTTAAGGAAATGCATTTTCATAAAATTTTAGAATAATGCCCTTTGGTCCATTACTTTTGTGTGTCAGGAACTGAACCAACGTTGGCCGTTCATCGCAAGTGCTCGTGAGGAAGACGGATGTCCTGGCCTTCTGCAGGTCACCTGTTCCTCACACCTCACTGTTGCTCATCTTCCTGACGTACCACGAAACAGTGACGGAGGCAGCCTGAGAATTCCAGGTGGTGTAGGTGAGTCGTCTAGTCTCCATGGTGACCCCATCACTGCACACACCAACTTCAGTGATCTCGTCACCAGCTCCCCGACCCTCGTGCCGCCGTCCAGTGTTGCCATCGACGTCCAGGGGGAGGTGGGCGTAGGGATTGGGGGGCCTCGGGTGGTGTTCTTCCTGTGTGGCAAGTGTGTGGGCTTTGACTCCTTCGACCGGGACAACGTGAGGGCCCACATAGAGTTTGACTGCCCGGGGCCGCGACAACACCATGCTGAGTTGTACCTGGTGCTGAGGGCAGTGCTCTTTGTGGCTGTGGTGATAGCAGTCTTTATGTGGATGTCTTACCTCAATCTTTACTAGTACATGCCAGTCCATAGCTACTCTCATTTCCTGTACCCTATATCTCTTGTCCCTGGCTACGCTTCATCTTTTGTCACCTTCATCTCCTGTCTCTGACTACTCTCTTCTCCTGTTTCTAGCTCCCTTAATCTACTGTCCCTCACTACCTTCATCTCCCAACTTCCTTACCCTCCTATGACTAGCCCTTTCATCTCCCAACTTTCTTAAGCTACTAGCAACTGCCATGAGCCAGCTTCATATCTTGACTCTCATCATCTACTTCATTCATCTCATAGCTTTCTTACCCAATAGAATCGGTCCACAGCTTCCTTCATCTCATAACTACTTTACCCTACTAGCAACTACCCATAGCCAGCATTGTCTCTGAACTCACTTTCTCTAATAGCAACTGTCCCTGTAGCTAGCATTGTCTCCAGACTTCCTTGGCCTATTAGAATTTATTCATAACTTCCTATCTCCATCTCATAACCTCTGTACACAACTAGCAACTGTCCCTATAGCTAGCATCGTCTCCTAACTCACTTACCGTACTCTACTAGCAGCTGTCCCATAATCCTAAAATAATGTACTCTCATCTGTTCCTTACTCTTCTACTTTAATTACACGTGTCACTCATTCCTTTACTCTATTCATACCCATTTATTTCTTACTCTACACTAGCCTATCGTGACCCTCATTTGTTAGTACACTTTCCTTGCTACTGTACTTTTCTTCCTTTATTCCCTTTGGACCAGAGCCACTAGTTTTTTCCTTACTGCTTTACTTCCTTCCTTAACTTGGTAACACTTGATGTACCTCACTTCCTTACTTTTGCATCCTTCCTTCCTTCCTTCCTTACTTCCTTCACTTCTTTTATACATCCCAGCCTTTCAAAATCCCAGCACTTGTCAATCTGTCTGTCAACGATCTAACCAAGCCATCTTTCAACCTATCTATCTGTCTATTAACTTATCTATCTATTGTTCTATTGATCAGTTTATCCCTCTATTCTATTCTTCACCCCATCTCCCAGCTAACCATGTACTGTACTGTTCTCCTTTCTAGCATAATATACCAAAACGCACTGTGTAATACGCTTATATTGTATATAGATGGTGATAATTATTATTGTATTGTAAGATGAAAGATGAGAGATTTTCTGAATGAGTTACTACTGAAGGCTACTGATTCCTTCAGCCTTCTTTGCCACGGGACATGTGACTCCCTCACCATATACAGTATAGCTGTTGTTTTGTGGCACAGTTTGGTGAAGGACTCTGTAGCCTCCACTCGGACAACACAGACTTGTATAATTTTAGGAGTTCACCGGCAAGGGCACCTCCTCTTTACGGTACATACATACCTGAAGGAGAAAAAATGCATGAATGACCTAAGTAAATAATCAACTCTATTGCTACACAGTAAATAAAAAATTGAACTCCGCACTACTGCACATACATACTGATAAGAAACAAAACAAAACAACGCAGTTATTTAAATTATATCTTCACCCTCATAGACAAATGGCCCAAGTCATTTTCCGTCAATTTCTGGATTTTTGCCCAAGTTACATATTATGAAAGGATCTAAATACTATAAGTTGAAACAATGATTTGGACAGTTTGTTAGTGAAGGAGATGATAAACAAACACCATATGCTTGTTGCCTCATGCACCACGTCAAGTCTATTCATTAATTGATTCGTGTCATATACACTCCATGTATTTTTATTTTAATCTGGTGAAAATGTACCGGCTCTCTCATTCAATACCTTGGCTTTTGGGAGGTAAATATAATACTACAATCCAAGACACTTTACATCAAAAATAAATATACACAACTTGGTATGTACTCACGTGCAACTTATAAACACAGATATGTACTGTAATGTGTGGGAAATGTTTATTTATTTAAGGCCATATGTATTACACTCAGAAGGGAGGGAATCGATGCATTTACACCAGAATTTACGCCAGAATATAGCGTAAAAATTATGGAGTATGGTCAACTGATTCTCTGTTTGCCTTGGCTTGTGTTATAATTTCATCCCTTGGTTAACAGTTGATCAGAGTAACATAAACAAACATTGGGCCGTAACCAAAAACATTCGTGGTGGTGTTGGCGATAGCATGGTACCTGTACGATGGCTCCATAGACACACTACCGAGTCATCATCGCGCCTGTACCACGCCATCGTCAACACCATAGATGTTCTTGCATACGGGGGCCCCCATCAATGTATCATGCTTGTGTCAAAAGGAATGTGTGTAATTATATGTGTGCTAAATAGGGCCATATGCAGGAAGAGTATAGACAGTGGGCAAGATGATGAGTGATGATGACGAGTACTGTATAACAATGGCTCCTTAAGGGGGTGCGGTAGTAGGGGGGGACAGGCTTGGGGGGGGGGGGGAATAGGGGGACAGGCTTGGGGTGGGTAGAAAGCCTGTCCCCTATTCCCGCAACCCCTTAACCCCCCCCCCCCAAGCCTGTCCCCCTACTCCTGCACCCCCCAAAACCCCCCCGACCCCCCCAAGCCTATCCCCCTATTTCCGCACCCCCTTAAGTGTTATGGCGCCCCTTTGGACCCGAGCCAGTTCCTTTCCTTCTTGTCTCTTTTCAATTCCTTCGTGCTTGCTGTCCCTCCTGTTCCTTTGTGATATACTGTAATGTCTTTCCTTCTGACGTACTAATTAGTCTTCCACCAATTTTTATTCATTCATTCATTCATTCATTTTAAGTACTGTACTGTACATACCCAGTACAGTATTATCAGTCAATCCCTTTCCTTTCTTCCACTGTCCTTCCTTCCTTCTTTATTCCTTTGTGTTTGCTGTCCTTTCTCCTTGTTTCCTTTCTATTTTAGCACAATCGACCTCGTTCTCTCTTCATTCAATCAGTTATTCTACTTAAGGGGGAAGTTTTGTGTTGGTAAATCTGGAGCAATCGAATCCTCCAAACTATTCCAAGCAACAGAACACTATTATTTTTGCTCTTATGGTCCTGTTTCCTGGCATACTTTGGAGGAATCATGGCACTCCAATGTACAGTACTAAAAAACAATTACCACCTTAATATCTATTGGGGGGGGGGGGCCATCATTCCAAACGGTCACACAGCCATCATCATCTAGGAACCCACAACAATGACTATTCCTGCAAGTGGCCCACAATGAGACAATTATTTTTCATACGTACAGCAAGTTGACATTCTTTGGTATATTTGCGAGTGAGCTATTGTCTTCCATTGTGAATATGTTTGCTTGGTGTCCTTGTGGTCTGTAAAGGGGATATCACACCGGTATTTTACTTTCCTTCGTCTTCTTAAGGATTCGTCTGACCTCCAATTGTTTGTCTTCGTTTTTATATTTTTTTTTATTTTGCTTCGTCTTCTTGTTAGTCAAATTTTCTCAATATTTTCTCTGATCTCCAATGATTTGTTGTTTATTTTATATATATTTTTATTTTGCTTTTATTTGTCTTCTTGTTACTCAAAATCATTCTCTGATCTCCAATTGTTTGTTTTCATTTTTAGATTATTTATTTTACTTTGTCTTGTTACTCAGTGTCTTTCTCTGACCTCCAATTTTTTTTATTTATTTATTTATTTATATTTATTTATATTTACTTTTTGCTCCATTTTCTGGTCAATCTCAGGCTTACAATGATCTCCAACCTGGCTATTTGTTTTCAAGAGTATAATTATATATATTTAGATTTCTTTAAGATAATGTGTTTTGCTCCATCTATCAAATAAGACTAATATTCCTCCATTGTCTGGATTCAGTTGCTCCATCTATCAAATAAGGCTAATATTCCTCCATTGTCTGGATTCAGTTGCTCCATCTATCAAATAAGGCTAATATTCCTCCATTGTCTGGCTTCTGAATCTGAACTGAGCAAATCTGACACGAGAACTGAGGATGAAGGAAAGATGTACTGGTGTGATGAATAATAATAATAATAATAATAATAATAAAAAACACTTAAGAGGATATTCTGTTGTTGGTGAATCTGAATGTCTCTGATTCCTCCAAGCAAACAGTGCCACAAAACAGATCCCTTAATAGTATACCATTGAGGGTGAGTGTTTTCTGGTATAGTTAGTTAGGAGGAATCAGTAGCCTTCCAAATTACCAACAAGAGAATCTCCCCTTAATTAACGATTGAGGTCATCTTATTGTGGGTGAAAATAATGGAGGCTTACTGATTCCTCCAAACTATGCTACAAAACACATTCCCATTATTATTATTATTGTTATTGTATACGTACTTTGGTGCTTGTCTGTTTCATGGCTTAGTTTGGAGGAATCAAAACCCTTTATTGATTCCTCCAAACTATGCTACTACAAAACACATTCCCATTATTATTATTATTATTGTATACGTACTGTACTTTGGTGCTTGTCTGTTTCATGGCATAGTTTGGAGGAATCAAAACCCTTCTACTGTATGTAATAATTCACACACAGGACATTAATGGAGGCTTACTGATTCCTCCAAACTATGCTACAAAACACATCTCTATAATTATTATTGTATTACTTTGGTGCTAGTCTGTTTCATGGCATAGTTTGGGGGAATCAAAACCCTTTACTGATTCCTCCAAACTATGCTACAAAAACACATTCCCATTATTATTATTATTGTTATTGTATACGTACTTTGGTGCTTCTCTGTTTCATGGCATAGTTTGGAGGAATCAAAATCCTTCTATCTATGTAATTCACTCACAACACATTTCCACCTTAAGTATACTGTATTATTCAGCCTCCAGTAGGCATAAATATATTTCTTATTTTTCTAATGAATGTTGGATTATTTATTCATTTATTTACTGTATTATTATTATTATTATTATTATTTTTATTTTTATTTTTTTTTTTATTATTTTTTTTTTTTTATTTATTTTTTTTTTTTTAGGATTTCCAGCTGTTTTTAGTATTATTATCCAAAACAGCTTACCAATAAATCTAGTAATCATATTTCTTTATCTATTTATTTATTATCAAAGATATAGTTTGCAATAATCTAGTTTTGCTGAAATGGAGAATCTCATAATTATGCTTTTAATAAATTGGAGTAGACAGACAGACACAGACAGACACAGAGAGAGAGAGAGAGAGAGAGAGAGAGAGTATTGTATTGGTGATTCCTCCAGACTGTATCAAGAAACAAAAAAACATCAACGTTAGCAATGGGAGATCTGTTTTGTGGCACAGTTTGGTTGGAGGATTCAGTCGCCCTCGTCGTGTGTGTCGGGGAATATCGGGCTCAAAGACGGAATACTGTATCCATGAATTGTTAAGGAAGGAGGTAATATACTTTGGGTACTTTAATTAAGGGGAAAATAATTCACTTCTGTTACATTGGAGTGTCTTGTGTTCCTCCAAAGTATGCCAGGAAACAACAGGACACACAGATGAACAAAAATAATGGTGTTCTGTTGCTTGGAATAGTTTGGAGGAATCATTTACTCCAGATTTACCAGTACTTCCCCCTTAAGGACCCTGTGATTGTGTATGTAAATATGGTGGTGGCTTCTGATTCTCCCTGACTGTGCCAAAAAACCAACAAGCTCCTTCGATATAGGTGTGTGTATTTCGTGGCAATATTTGAAGGACTCATTTACCTCCAATTTTTTTACTCCATCACAGGACCACTTAATTAAAACCCCTTGATTCCTCCAAAATATTATGTCAGGCAACCAAACGAGATGAACAAAAATAATGAAATATAATTATAGTTTGAAGGAATCAGTTGCTCCAGATTTATGTACTGTACCTAAACTTAATTAATTGAAATAAAATAAAGAGTAAAAAAATGGAAACAGAAAAATACATAATGTTGTTGGATAAAAAAAGATTTGTGAGGCAAGGATGTACTGTATGTGATAATTAAATAAAAATAAAGAGTAAAAAATGGAAACAGAAAAAATCATAATGTTGTTGGATAAAAAAAGATTTGTGAGGAAAGGATGTACTGTATGTGATAATTAAATAAAGGATGCGAATTGTGTTAAATTGTGTTTGTCTATGAAAATTTATTTGTACATACAGTCATAATGCTGCGATCAGAATTTTCCCCATAAGCTGTGTTAGAATTTTTTTTTTTTTTGGGGGGGGGGGGGAGGGGGGAATTTTTGTATGTATTATTGTTAGTATTTTATTATTTTTATGTTAATTAAAGGCAAGAAGTTTACTTAATTAAGGGGATAGTCCAGTGTTCTTAATTGATTGATTGATTCCTTCAAAGTATTCCCAGCAACAGACCACCATTATTTTTGTCAATTTGGTCCTGTTTCCTGGTATATACTTTTGAGAAATCAAGACACTCTAATGTACCAAAAGTGTATTATATACCCCCTTGAAAAGAATTTAGGGGGGGAATGGCGGGCTGTCACAAATTATACAATTCTTGCCATGGACAAAAAAAAAAAAAAACTTGCATCACTCTGTCCTGGCAGAAGAGTGTTCCTGAGTGAAG
>JAWQEG010006225.1:0-2500 GCA_033782935.1 Petrolisthes cinctipes
AAAGAAGTAATAATAATAATAATAATAATAATAATAATAATAATAATAATAATAATAATAATAATAATAAAAAAAAATAAAAAAAAAATAAAATAAAAATAATAATAATAATAATAACAATAATGATAATAACGATAATAATTACAATAATAATAACATTTAATGCTTTATATACTAATAATAATAATAATAATAATAATAATAATAATAATAATAATAATAATAATAATAATAATAATAAGAAGAAGAAGAAGAAGAAGAAGAAGAAGAAGAAGAAGAAGAAAAAAAAATAGAATAATAATAATAATAATAATAATAATAATAATAATAATAATATAAAATAATCTGCACCATCTCCCTCCCTCCTTACATTAACACGTAGGGTATAACGTGGTTCACAGAGAAGGAACATAATATAGTAGTATGCTTTGTCATGCATTATATTCTATCCTCCAATGTTGTCTTTACCCTTTTGTCTTCATTAAGGGGGAAGTACTACAGGCTAACACCACAATTTTTACCTTCACCTGCATGAGTCGAAGCCTGAAATCTGAAGCAGGAGTTTTTGGATGACAGCCCACTCAAACCTTTCGAACCAGTGGTAGCTTTGGGTGAGTTGTCGTCTCGAAACCACCTGCTCTAGATCTCGGGCTTCGACTCAGGTGGGCTAGATATGAGATTGTGGTGCGGACTGTACACTCGTGATAAGTAATCCCTGACCAGAGACGAACGGCAGGTACCACACACACACACCCTGCTTTCCAACTCAGATCTCTATATGTGCACTTGAGTGGGGAAATGAGCAATACCAGGCGAGTCGAAGCTTTCTGCTCCTCACACTCTGGTCAGAAATATGTATCACGAGTGTACAGTGTTGGTAAATATGGATCAAATTATTCTTGCAAACTATTCCAAGCAACAAGCCACCATTAATTTTATTAATTTGGTGTTTTGTTTGATTCCTGACATACGTTTGAGGGGAAATCAAGGCTGTCTAATGTATGTACCAAAAGTGTATAATATTACCCCTTTAAATAAAACCTCTTAGAAAAGTAGAACGTTTTTTGTTGTTCCATTGTTGCTGTAATTTGTTGAGGACGTATATTACGATTTCACAAAGCCATACACACTGCTCGTAACTACCAACACAATACAACACATGTGTATAATGAAGGTGTGAATGAGTAGGTATCTTCACATTCAAAGACGGGAATAAATAGCCGAGTGTACAGATGATATTCAGAGCAGATGGTTTGTTTATCATTATCGCCATAGCAACTGTAGTGGAGGAATTGTAGTGCATCTATAGCAGAGCCAGATGATACCAGATGTTGGCAAGGCTTGGTATATGTAGGTATGAGTATGTAAGCCAAAATCACTAATGTATATAACGAGGCAAAACACAAAGGCTTATTCTACACACACACACACACACACACACACACACACACACACACACACTTGTAGGAACACACTCGTACACACATATATGCATAAAAATACACGCATGCATACAATCCACATACGTAAAAATCACACACACACACACACACACACAGTAAAGCAACAGAAACACCCACGCACACCCACTCAAAAACAAAAATGATTGTCATTATTATTACCATCTGGCTCTGTTGGCAATTATTCTTTTGACGTATCGTACTTTGAACCTATTTCTGGTTTATATATTTTAACAAGTGTAATTATATAAAACCTCCCAGTTACTGCACGTCATTACTCTCTCTCTCTCTCATCTCTCTCTCTCTCTCTCTCTCTCTCTCTCTCATCTAAATAGATATTAAATAAAGAATATAATATAGTGTGTACTGTTAGACGAAATACGCCTCTGCCTGTCCCTAATATTTTCTCTCAAGCACTTCAAACGTTTACGTCCTGAGTTAATGGCTGAGTGGGTAGGGGAGGGAGGAAGGGAGAAGGAGGGGGCCTGGGGAGGGAGGAAGGGAGAAGGAGTGGGCCTGGGGAGGGAGGAAGGGAGAAGGAGGGGGCCTGGTGAGGGAGGAAGGGAGAAGGAGGGGGCCTGGGGAGGGAGGATGGGAGAAGGAGTGGGAAGGGGCGAGAGAGTAGGAGAGTAGGAGGGGGCCTGGGGAGGGAGGAAGGGAGCAGAGAGAAGGAGGAGGGAGTAGGCCTGGGGAGGGAGGGGAGGGGCGAGAGGAAGGTAGAAGGGATGGTGGTGTCTGGGTGGGAGGGGAACCGGCTGTGTTGAGTGTGCACTTTCTTTCTGGGTCTGAGTCGTTTGTTTCTCCTTGCTTGCCTTTTATTTCACTGGCCTTCGAGGCGTGACGCAAGCCCTTTCTAAGCTGCCCTGTCTCTCTCTCTCTCTGTGTGTGTGTGTGTATTAAAATGATCAACCCTTTCAGTATAATACAACTTGACTCTATTCTCAGTCTCCGCGTGATTAATTATTCTGGGATGGGTTTCAAATGGTGTATAGTGCATGCTTGGATTCCTTTCCCCCGCCAAAGGTAATCCTCAGCTGATA
>JAWQEG010006225.1:5000-38063 GCA_033782935.1 Petrolisthes cinctipes
CCCAGAATATTGACCTCTCTTTTCAAATAGCCTGTGTAAGAATTCGTGTGGCCAACTGTACACCTCTCTCTCTTTCTCTCTCTCTCTCTCTCTCTCTCTCTCTCTCTCTCTCTCTCTCTCTCTCTCTCTCTCTCTCTCTCTCTCTCGGGTCAAAAGCACCATGCAGCTGTCTGTGAATGTCTCGCCTCGTCACTGAATTATATATTGGTGCACGACGACACTGACTGAATAGGTGGAGCGTGAGTACAAGTCCTAATGAGCCGTCACACATAGAGAAGAGAGAGAGAGGCCTTGTACTCTGATGATGAATATAAATCGTCTTGTGTTAGCTGGTGGAAAAAAAGGATATTGAATGCTTCCTATTAAGTGCCGAGATAGAAACTGAATGCATCACGGTGCGTCGAGAGGATAATGTAACTTGTGATGGATAGAAAAATGATGAGTTAACTTGATATGTAAGGGATATATGAGAGAGAGAGTAAATTGGAGGAAAGCAAGCACGGAAATTGCAGATTTGAAAGTCTGTGATGAAAGTGAGGGGGAGAGAGAGAACAAGGGAGAGAGAGAGAGAGAGAGAGAGAGAGAGAGAGAGGAGAGAGAGAGAGAGAGAGAGAGAGAGAGAGAGAGAGAGAGAGAGAGAGAGAGGAGAGAGAGAGAGAGAGAGTGGGACAACCTTTAAGGAAGAATATGACGGGATTGAAGGAAGATAATAACTTAGGAATAAAAAGTGATGAGGAAGGTTCCCGGCAAAATGATAACGTCACTTGACCCTGAAACTAATTACACATATATTTTCTTGAGCCTCGTTTTACACAGGCATTATCTTACACTTTCTAACTTAAGCGGCAAAGGAGCCAGAGACAGACAGACAGACACTAATGAGAAAAGAGCAGTGAAGGCAGGAAGATGGTTGAAGAGGAGTGAAGAAGAGAGAGGGAGGAACATACAGGCAGGGAAAAGGAGAGGAGGAGGAAGGAAGAAGTGGAAGAGAAAGAGGGGAAGAGGGAGGAACACTGGAAAAGAAGACTAAGAGAAGGAAGAGGAGGAGGAAGAAGAGGAAATAATGCGGCAGTGTAATTATTTCTCCATCTATATATATTCAATTTCTGGTTATAATTCCGTACTATGTTTTGTTTTGTTTTGTTTTCAGGTCAATCCCTTGTAATAGTAAAGTTAGATGGGATACTTATAAATTACAAAAACTTAGTGTGAACCAAAATGTTTGTAAGAATATTATTGTTTGACAGTCCTTTGTAATACGTTGGCCTCCTTCTCCCCTTCTTCCTTCACCTTCTCTTCTTTTTATACTTTTCATTGTACAGGTACGGACATATGAAAGTCACACCTGAAACGGATGGCCCTTCAACGAGCATATAGTATTGTGAGACGTGGTGTTCAATGGTACATCCTAATTCCTATGCTCGATGAGGGGGCCCCGGGCCGTTTTAGGTGTATCTGTTTCATGTGTCAGCAACTGTACCTGGGTTATTATCACTGCAGGTCATGTATAGGGGGCGTTACCTTCACATCAGTACAGTCTGCAGATGATGATTAACATTTTCAAGTCCATCGCTTTCCGTTCTTCAATTACGGTATGGTGTACAGCCATGGCTGATAGTGCTGGACCAGGGTCCAAGGAGTGTTGGAGAGCAACTAGAGAGTTCGAACAAGTGAATTTTCTAAACCATTCTCAACGTTGAGAGAGATTTAGAAGACTCGCTTTTTCGAACTCTGTTCAGTTGCTCTCCAACACTCCTTGGACCCTGGTCCAGCACTATCAGCCATGGCTGTACCCCTTTTTCTTTTCTTTTCTTTTTCTTATAAAGCTTCAACGCGCACATTCACTCTTTTTTTTTTTATCTAGGATCGTAGAGAACAAGATTGGTGGTGTTGACTATGGTGTGGTAGCGGTACGATGGCTCTATAGTTTGTCTGTGGTATCATCGTATTTAACCACACCATTGTCAACACCATGAATGTTTTTACCTACGGCCTCTACTCGGATGGCATCTACTGTATAATTATATTCATAATTGTTGTTGTGATGATGGAAGTGTTCTGTTTCCCATTCGTTAAAAGTTTTCATCAATGGCCAATATGAGGTGGAGGATGTTTTGTTTGGATGTCATTTTGCTGGCTAATTGGCACTATTTATTTTTTAAGTTTGTACACAAGCTTAAAACCTTTATGTGAGGCTAATGAACCTCCACATTTTATACTTGACACATTAAAATTTTCATAAACGATGGATGGCCTTGGCAACAAGTTAGTATTCCTTATTTGGTTCCCTAACAACAAAGTATATGCCGGTATCTGTCTTGGACAATTGTAGAGTTGTATTCGAGGTGTAAAAACAAAGATTATCTCAGCGGCATTTTTCCATTAGGGGAAAATTCTCTTGTTGGTGATTTGAAAGATCCCTGATTCTTCAAAAATGTGCCAGAAAACAGATGCCCCCATTGATACTAATAGGAGATCTGTTTCGTGGCATAGTTTGGAGGAATCAGCAGAGACTTTCCACTGCCATTCACCAGCTGAAGAATCTCCCCTTAAATAAAAAAATAGTTCAATGTTGGTTAATCCCATTTTTATCCATACATTCTCGAGCTCCGGTTTGCTCATTTATGCATTAGTTTCTTAGTTCTCTCTTTCGTTGATGGACGACAAAAGCTGCATGCATGTTGCTGCTGCATGCTGCTGTTGCCAGGCCAGTCAAATGGGCGTCATGCAGGATAGGTAGGGTAGGTACAGTAGGTAGGTATGTCCCCTTCCCCTCAGACGGACGGATGGAGAGGACACTGTCAGACAACTATTATATTTTTGTGGTGCCTCCCCCTACACTACACTACACATGACACTTCAGAAGCAACCCTAGGCCTGGACAGTCCCACCCACCCCTCCCCTCTCACACCAGGGGCTATAATTACAATATAGAGGATCTGGTCCATTTCAGAGTAGGAGAGAGAGAGAGAGAGAGAGAGAGAGAGAGAGAGAGAGAGAGAGAGAGAGAGAGAGAGAGAGAGAGAGAGAGAGAGAGAGAGTCAGTGAGTCCTTTACTAATTTTGTCCTTTCTCTCTTTCCTCTCCTCCCTCTCCCCTATCTATCTTTTATCTCTTGTAATTACTTTTCTTTGTACGCCACACCATTCCATTCATCAACACACACACACACACACACACAGTTTTTCCTCTTACGTAGTTGTAATGGTGAACAATTGTGATGAGGGGGTGATATCTCTCTCTCTCTCTCTCTCTCTCTCTCTCTCTCTCTCTCTCTCTCTCTCTCTCTCTCTCTCTCTCTCTCTCTCTCTCTCTCTCTCTCTCTCTCTCCTCTCTCTCTCTCTCTCTCATCGTTTTCATTATCTATTTCCTCTACTCCCTGTGTCATCAATCCGCTTTCTCATATTTATCTTTGCTCATTTTCTCATTTTCTCTTTCTCCTTTTCGTTCATTCTCTAGTCAAGGGAAGAGATTGGCAAACCTGACATGGTTGTGGGTAGAGAGATGAGGACTGAAGTAATCGTGTGCTGGAGTGTTTGTTTTTATCTCATATTATTTATTATATTTACCTCAGGACACACCACCGCCAGACTGGTTAAATACACACACACACACACACACACACACACACACACACACACACACACACACACACACACACACACACACACACACACACACACACACACACACAGTCACACACACACAGACAGTCATACACACACACACACACACACACACACACAAACAATAGTATGGGGTGTTTTGAATGCACAGTGCTGGCTGGTTAATGTGGATCTAGTGAGTCCTTCAAAATAATCAAAGCAATAGGACACCTTTATTTTTTGTTAATCTCTGCAGTATTCCCGGCATACTTTGGAGGAATCAAGGCACTCCATTGTACCAAAATTATACTATCCCCGTGATGTAGTCGGAAAATTAGAGATAAACGAGTCCTTCAGATCTAGCCACGAAACACCATCCATATTAACGGAGCTTATTTCGTGGCATTGTCAGGGGGACTCAGAAGCCTACAGTTCTCGTACACAATCACAGGGTCAAGGCTTAAATCTTGGTGTTGTTGTTTCTCTCTATTGGTGTATACATATTGGTACAGTTTCTGAAGGGAGTTACTTCACCCCAATGTGTATCCCTCTTTACCCTAACACACACCTTTAGTTGACCATAATGCTGTCTTGATTAATCATTTTGTTACATTATGATTAAAATTTCCTGGCAACTCGTATATCAATAATCTTCGTCATTATATAATCTACGATCATTCATTAATAACTCTCCCCCATTACTAGACCAAGGTGTGTGCTAGGGTAAGAGGAACCCCTTGGGAGTAAAGAAAAGAGTGGATCCTACATCGATTCTCATATTTCACTCGTATAAAGCCTTGACCTTACCTCAGTCCTTGTTCTTGCCACAATTGTCCCTCTACCCTTGCTTCTATACCCAATCACTGCCTTTGTGTCTCTCAATAAGCTGGTTAGTAGGGTCATGCTGAGACTATAGTGGTTATTAGGGTCATGCTGAGACTATAGTGGTTATTAGGGTCATGCTGAGACTATAGTGGTTATTAGGGTCATGCTGAGACTATAGTGGTTATTAGGGTCATGCTGAGACTATAGTGGTTATTAGGGTCATGCTGAGACTATATTGGTTAGTAGTAGTCATAAGAGGGAAGAAGATTATCCTCGTTACCTTCACAAACAACATTAATTTTACAGAGGGCTATGTTGTGTTCAGGTCTGTTTGTTTGTTTGTTTAGTTACCTACCAATTTACAGACAGTTTATATTCAAGCATCAGAGGTTATTTTGGTATGGTGATATAAGTTATTTGGTGGACACAGGTGAGCGTTCAAGGTCACGAATGAATATACTTTTAATTTTATTGTTTGTAATGAAAGTGAATGTGTGTAACTCTGACCGTAGACTTTATTCCATCCAGCAGGAGGTGGTTGTGTTTTAGTTCGGTGTGTCTGTCAAAAAAGAAATGTTATGTGTGGATTTTTACGAGCTTAGGTGTGTGTAGGATAACAACGTAAATGTTACTGAGGTTCCTAAACACTGGCCAAACTGGCATTACGTAGGACGGTTCTTGGGTTTACTACCTGCGTTTACTGGTGCAGAGGAGGAGGAGGAGAAGGAGGCAAGTGTGTTCCGCTGATACCACACAGTCACAAACCCCCAAGACTTGTGACCGGATTGTGGAAAATGTGTGTGCCAGCCTGGAAACTATAAAGTTAAATATATATATATATATATAAAATAGAATGTATAAAATGTATGTACCCGACCGAAAAAAACAAAACAAAACAAAAAAACATGAATGTGGTAAATGTTTTTATCCGCCTAGAATGATTGAAAAAAAAAAAAAAAACGAGTCTAAAAGTTGATTAAAAAGAGACACATGAAGGTCGTGAAGCAGTACAATTTCTCCTGATATTAAAATGCCTAGACTCTGGAGCCTCGATATATAGAGTGTGGAAACGAACATTGTAAAGGGAATGTTTACAAAAAATGTGTTATAGGTTGGTAGTTGACAGAGCATACCGTACACTTCAACTTTGATATTTTCACTTCAATCGTTGTTGTTTGTTTGTTTGTTTGTCCCTGATAAAAAAAACATACCAACAAAAATTTTAGATAGCCTAATAGCGTAAAAAAAAAAAAAAAAAAAAGAATTAACAAAAAACCGTAAATATATATATATATATATATATATATATATATATATATATATATATATATATATATATATATATATATATATATATATATATATATATATATATATATATATAAAAGAATGAATAAAGCGTATATAAAATAAACACGAGTCAAAAAGTATATAATAAAAACGAACCCAAAATATTTAAAAAAAAGTGTAAAAAGTGTATATGTTTTGGTAAGACCTGAAGAGACGAGAAAGGAAGGAAGGAAGGAAGGAAGGTGTACCGGGTATTGGCTGAGGTGAGGTGAAAGGATGAAAAAATCGGAGTGGTGGTGAGAGAGAGAGAGGGGGGGGGGGGTAGTGGCCAAGGGAGAGATGAAAGAAAACGACGAGAGAGAGAGAGAGAGAGAGAGAGAGAGAGTAAAAGGCTGGCTGGCTGGCTGACTGGGTTGACCATGTGTGGCAAAGAAGAAGGAGGAGGAGGAAGAAGAGGAGGGAAGACACTCGTTTGTTTGTTTGTGGTGTGTAAGGTGAGGGGTGTGCTGGGAATGTTGTTGACAAGAGGTAGCCAAGGATAATCACTGAGGTTGGACTTTACACACACAGATGATTGGGAGATAGGATATAATTCCCTTCTCGCTTGTTCCTTTCTTCTTTCTTTCCTTCCTTCCTTTCTTTCTTTCTCTCTTTCTTTCTTTCTTTCTTTCTTCCTTCCTTTCTTCTTTCCTTCCTACTTTCCTTTCTTCCTTACTTCTTTCTTTCCTTCCTTCCTTTCTTCCTTCCTTCCATTCTTCCTTCCTTCCTTCCTTTCTTTTTTCCTTCCTTTCTTTCTTCCTTCCTTCCTTCCTTCCTTCCTTCCTTCCTTCCTTCCTTCCTTCCTTCCTTCCTTCCTTCCTTTCTTCCTTCCTTCTTTCCTTCCTTTCTTCCTTCCTTCTTTCCTTCCTTCCTTTCTTCCTTCCTTCCTTCCTTTCTTCCTTCCTTCCTTCCTTCCTTCCTTCCTTCCTTCCTTTCTTCCTTCCTTTCTTCCTTCCTTTCTTTCTTCCTTCCTTCCTTCCTTCCTTTCTTCTTTCCTTCCTTCCTTCCTTCCTTCCTTCCTTCCTTCATTCCTTCCTTCCTTCCTTCCTTCCTTCCATCCTTCCTTCCTCCTCTTGTCCTCTTTTTTTGTTCTTCCTTCCCCCTCCCTGTTTTTCTCTTCTTTTTCATTGGTCTATTCTCTCCCTTTCAAAAATTATATTCCTTTCCCTTCTTTCCACCTTTCCTTTCCTCTCCCCTCCTTTCATTCCTCTCTTCTCCTTTCATTTCTCTCCTCTCCTTTCCTCTTCCCTCCTTTCATTCCTCTCCCCTCTTCTCTCCTTTCATTTCTCTCCTTTCCTCTCATTTAATTCCTTTCCTCTCCTTTCATTTATCTCCTCTCCATTCAATTCTCTCCTCTCCTTTCATTTCACTCCTCTCCTTATATTCAAATCCCCTCATCCCATCCTTCCTCTCCTTTCATTCCTCTCCTTTCATTCCTCTCTTCTCATGCCATTCTTCGCATTATTATCGTCTCTCTAACACACTTCATGGCCACAGAAGCTCGCCCACAGATTCCAAAATAACACTTCATAATAAGGAGATATATCACGGTGACTTAGTATTGTATTCAACATAGTACGATAAATTATACAGCACACTCGGCGGTTTAGGCACTTATGGAATTGAACCGTCTTTGAAGAATCACACACACACACACACACAGAGGCACACACACACTCACACATATACAGAGAGAGAGAGAGAGAGAGAGAGAGAGAGAGAGCGAGAGAGCAGTGTTTTGACCAAGATAACTGAGTATTTACATTCGAAAGAGGGGGATGAAACCCAAGAAAAGGAGGAGGAGGAGGAGGAGGAAAGAGCATTAGGAAAGAGTTGAAGGGGGAGGTAATGGTATATACATGGAAATTGAAGAGTAAGTGGACCGTCTGTGAGAATGTTTGTGTGGCCTGACAACCCTGCATGACTCAAAGAGCACCAATACAGTTCCTCTCACCATGTGTATTAAAGGGGGTGCGGGAATAGGGGGACAGGCTTGGGGGGGGGGTTTGGGGGGTGCGGGAGTAGGGGGACAGGCTTAAGGGGGGGGGTGCGGGGGGTGCGGGAGTAGGGGGACAGGCTTAAGGGGGGGGGGGGGTGTTAGAGGGTGCGGGAATATGGGTCAGGCTTTCTACCCACCCCAAGCCTGTCCCCCCATTCCCGCACGCCCCCCCCCACCCCCCCAATACAGTCCCTCTCACCATGTGTATTAAGATCCTATATAGTGACTGTTGGAAGATGATAGACAGACTAATATTTTAATGCGTCGTACAGTCGGCAGCATAAGTCCTGTCGCCTCACCTGCTTCACCGAGACAGGCAGTGTTCATGGACTCGAGAAATACGCATGTTTTCTACACCTAATAATCTCGAGTCTATGAACATCGCATGCCTCGGTGAAGTAAGCGAGGCGACAGGACTTTTGCCGCCGACTGTACACTCGTGATACGTAATTTCTGACCAGAGACGAACGGCAGGCACCACACACACATACCCTGCATTGGAACTCAGCCTCTGTAGGTGTACTGGGTGGGGAAATGAACAATACCAGGCGATTCGAAGCTTTCTGCTCCTCACACTCTGGTCAGAAATTATGTATCACGAGTGTACATTATTTTACACAGTGAATGGGTACGAACTTTTTCGGTAATGAGATGTACGAGATAAGTCATTGTGGTGTGATCTCCACTTGCAGACACCAACCGCATAACATACAATTACTATCAAAGACAAAAGTCGTGTCGTTAAATTTGGTGGAAACATATGGTAAAGAGTTAACCATACTGGACATGGACGTTATTGTGGTGGGGTTTTCATTATATTTCACGAGTTATATCAAATCATCGGACAAGACAACGACACGACTTTTGTCTTTGATAGTACTGTAAACTTCTCCTCATGCTCCCACATACACACACTCTACTACAATTACATCGCCTTCATGACCATTACGAAGTCAATAAGCGTTAAGCCCCAATAACCAAACCAAACCGAGTTAGATCAGACCTTCAGGAGCACCGGAGTTGATGAAAAGTATATATATATGTCAAAAGTCACTCCAACTACTACAACTGAGATGAAAACTAAGAGATGAGGTTAAGGAGATAAGGAGGTCAGCGGAGAGTAGAGAGTTGAACCATACATACTCACCCGAAAGCTTTGTTAAATAATGTCAATAAAACTGTGATATGTATATATTTTGGATAATGTGAGTGGCAGAAGTAAGACTGATGTGTTTACTACTGGTGGTGGTAGTAGTAGTAGTAGTAGTAGCAGTATAAGTAGTAGTTGTTGTGTTGATGATAGATAAGTAATACAAAGGAATACAAAGGAAGTCAAACATCAGTAGACTTCTGTATTGCAAGAGACAAAGGAGACGGAGTGTGTGGGAGAGAAAGGACAAGTAAATATAGGTGTGATTATTAATTAACTTGTTTTTCTATATAGTTAAGGGAAGATTCTATTGTTGGTGAATAATAAGGTCTCTGATTCCTCCAAACTATGCCACGAAACTGATCCTTATTAGTACCATTAAGGACATGTGTTTTCTGCTATAGTTAGGAGGAATCAGTAGTCTTCCAATTTACGACAAAGAGAATCTCCCCTTAAGCCAACATCACTTTGAACACAGAATGAACCCAGGTGGTCTCTGTTCATTGCCTTGCCACTCAATACTCGTCCCTCTCCTATCTTCTGGCTGGTTCCTTTCATTCCTTTCTGCTTGGTCGTGTTATGCTCTGTGTTTCCCTTCTTCATTCTTCTCCATCTTTCCTTTTTTGTTCTATTGAATCTTTTTTTTTTCTGTTTATTGTTTACTTTTCTCTGTTCTTCTGCTTTCTTTTTTCTTTTTATTTCTTCTGATTCCTTACTAAAGTACTCTGATCTCATTTTCTTTTTCATAGCACTGTACGAGAACCATAACCACACGGAAACCATACCAAGACCAATAAGACTAAGACTAGTGTTATTGGTCTTGAACCATACCACGATAAATTCAATAATCGAAAACAAGAAAGTAAAAAAGCCATAAAGATATACTGTATGGTGGACAGGATCTTTTTTTCCTTAGATAAAGTATACGAAGAAAGTCACCAGAATCTTCAGTTTTATAAGACAGGAAAAAAAGGAAAAAAAAGTTCTTAGTTTCAGGAAAGAGGAATAATAAGGAGGGAGGCGAACACAACTGTTTACCCAAAGGAATTAATTGTCTGATTAGCGTTATGTTTGGCAGCAGATCGTGTCCCCTTTATTCTCCAAATCTCACACTCCTCTTGGCTTCATTCCCAAAAGATACCTCAAGGGTGAAAGTGATTCCAATAAGACGGGAAATCTGCCGCGACGGACCCCAGGTATTGAAAAGGCGGTCTCAAGTATTGGCACAGAAACTTTTCGCTAAGTTCCATAAAACTCGCATAAAAAGAGCAGCCTCTGGCAATCATGAGTTGCCAAGATTATTTTTGAATCTAGAAAACCGATAGGAAAGTTATGTAGCAGTACACACGATCTAATAACTATCGGTGCAATTCTCGTGTGAAACCTTTTGACACTTCAGACCATGGATATTGAAAACTAGTTTGTTTATTGCCGGGGCATCATGAGCTGGGTCGATCATTTATAGAACCATCAGACCCTGCATGCTCCATTGTTTTGTTTTGTTTTCTACTGTATACATCTCTGACACTTAGAATTAACAACATGGCATTCATTCCAAGTTGTTTTCTGAACTATACGTACCTCTACCTACTCATGTCAACCTACGTGTCAACCAATCTAACTATATATATATATTGTGTCTTTCTCTATGTGTATATATATCTCACCGGTATGTCCATCCTTCTATTCATACTCCATGAGTGGCGAAGTTAAATGGATTTACAAGGAAGGGAATGTGAAACCGAGTTTGTATGCATTCATACATACATACATACATACATATGTATACAATTAATATATCTACATTTATATATATCTCTCTATGCATCTATAAAATGCTTTTTAATATTTCTGCTTGTAATATGTTAACTATTCAGTATTGAGTACAATGGTACACTTGGTACACAGGTGTATTCATATTGAGGTTATCATTATTCTCCCTGATTTTGTACCTGTGATATGGAGAGTCATTAATGATTGGGTAAAAATGAAGAGAGAAAAAACACCCTCCTCCTCAACACTCATACCAATGTGTAAAAGTTTATTTCTTATTGCTCCTTGATTCACCATCATCACCACCACCACCTGTAACACATCACTACGTTACCACCACCATCACCACCTGTAACCCATCACTACGTCACTACCACCACCACCTGTAACACATCACTACGTCACTACCACCATCACCTGTAACCCATCACTACGTCACCACCACCACCACCACCACCTGTAACACATCACTACGTCACTACCACCATCACCTGTAACACATCACTACGTCACCATCACCACCTGTAACACATCACTACGTTATCATCATCATCACCACCTTCACCACTTGACTCATCACTGTCTCATGAATCACCATCACAGTAGCCAACAAAAGCGATGTCGCCTCATCTTTAATATTATCCTTTAAGGGGACAGTATGCATTTTTTGCGTCTTTGGAGAGCCATGATTCCTCCAAAGTATGCCAGGAAACAGGATCAAATGAACAAAATTAATGGTGGCATGTAGCTTGGAATAATTTGTAGGAATCAGTTGCTTCAAATTTCCCCCTTAATTCAGAAGTGCTAGATGAGGTGACACAGCTTTTGTTGACGAGTGTACCAAAGCCACCACCACTTTGATCCTCTTCTCCGTCCACAGTATCAGGGATGTTTGTGGTATTCGCCTGTGTACCCAACCAAGGCTTCCAATCCCCAGGGTGCATCAATAACACCTTCTTCTTAAGTGGTCTGACGGTGGGTACTCTTGAGTGTGTTTATAATTATGTCTGTATGTATAGTACTGTATCTGTTGTGTGTGGTGTTTTTTATACTGGCAGTGTGTGTATGTATTGTATGTGTATATATATATGTATGTATGTATGTATGTATATATATATGTATGTATTTACCTGTTGTTTGTAATGGGAGTGTGTATATATGTATGTATTGATTTGATTGTATCTGTTATGTGTGGTGGTTGTTTGTACTGGGAGTGTGTGTGTGATATGTATGTATACATGTGTGTATGAATGTAGTGTACCTGTTGTTTGTGGTGGTTGATTATACTGGCACTGTGTGTGTGTGTGTGTGTGTGTGTGTGTGTGTGTGTGTGTGTGTGTGTGGTGGCTGTTTGTGTGTGTGTGTGTGTGTAACTGTTTGTGTGTGTGTGTGTGTGTGTGTGTGTGTGTGTGTGTGGTGGTTTATATGTGTTGGTTATAGTAGGTTGTAGGCTATACTTAAGTTCATGGTAGCAATAGTTAATAATTATATACCAGGGATGGTAGTTAGTGGGTGGTAAGGACAGGAGCGGCAACCCTCACCATCACACACCTCCCCTCCCCTCCCTTCCTCCCTCACCAACTATACAATATACAGTACAGGGTGTTCAGGAATTATGTAGCAAAGATCAGAGGGTGTAGCCTACTCCGGAGACTATATTGAATACAAATCATTAAATGGGCAAAGTGCTAAATCTCAATAGGATAGTTGGGGAGTTACAGCACGTGACAAGTCTGCTGTAGGACTGTTGGAGTCAGAGTATTGTGAATGAAGTGTCTATCAGTTACAGTGAGTTTTAATAACATGCATTTCCTTAGTATGACATTCACATTTACAACAAATGTTCAAAATTCCGGTTTCCTTGTTCATTGGATGCTGCAGCTGGTCGTACACGTTCCAGTGTTCCGGTTTTATTCCTAATGTTTGTCACGCTGTCACATGCTGTAACCCTAACTATTGAGATTTCGCACTATGCTCATTTGATTTTTGCTAACATTTCCTGAACGCCCTATTCTTCGGTCCTACTTTGTTAGTGGGAAGCAAGGAAAAAGGGACCCTCATCACCAAAACACTTCTCATTCCCCTTTCTCACTTCTTATAAATATAATGAACGTATTGTACTACAGTTCCGGTTGGTGTGGACGTGTCTCTTCTTCGGTCCGACTTTGCTCATCTGTATGGTGTACTGTCACATCTTCCATCTGCTCAAGAACCGTGCCCTCACCCTCGTCAGTGCTGAACAACGATGCCAGCTCAGTAGGAACATTAAGGTGAGAGAGACAGACAGACAGAGGGGACACACACACACACACACACATACATACAAAGCGGGCAGAGAGAGAGAGAGGGGGAGAGTGAGAGGATTATGGCTCAGGTAATGGGAATGGGCCGCGAAAAAAAATATTGTAAACTGTATACTGTGGGAGGGTTGGTAAAGGAGGGCAGTATCTCAACTTGTGTTTACAGACTAGTTGGTGTGGTGGCACGCATATAAACATTCCAAGTGTACAGTAAACATACATTGCCATCCTCTCATGCATGTGTAGACCACCTCCTTAGGGGGAAATGATCTTGTTGGTGAAATGGAAGGTCTGTGATTCCTCCAAACTATGCCACGAAACAGCTCTCCTTGTTAGTACTGTATCATTGAGGATATATGTTTTCTGGCATAGTTAGGAGCAATTCCTTTCTCACACGCTCCTCTCTGTAACACATTCATTCTTTTGTTTCACCCCCTTCCCTTCCTTTCCCCTTCCTTCCCCTCCCTTTCCCCTCCCCTCCCCTCCCTTTCCCCTCCCCTCCCATTCCATCCCTTCCCTTCCCTTCCCTTCCCTTGGACAGACGGTGCGTACAACAGCTCTGATCGTGGGGACCTTCGTGGTGGGTTGGGGTCCTGCTGTGGTCAAGTTTGTGCTCATCTGTGAGGAGTGCCTGGTGCCTCCGTCCCTCATCTCAAACACCACTAACTACGCCATGGGAGTCGCCTTCAATATCATGTTCTGCCTCAAGGTAAGTACAGTACGATAGAAACATTCACTGAAAGCCACAAGTACAGTTACCTCCAATTGTAACGAGCACAGCATCCGGTAGAGGACTTGGCAAATGGATAAAACTCACCCTTGTTATAGTATCCTTCTGTATCCACATTTCACCAAACTCATACACTGGAAACTGTGCTCGTTACTATTGGAGGCAACTGTACAATTGACTGGTCCATATGGTTAGAGTACAGAGTTGTCGTTCTACATATTGGCAGCCAACCCAGTAGAATCTTCAACACGTGACTTGATTGCATATAGGTTTACCAATACAGCATGACAGCATTATATCATTTCATTCACTTCAAGTCTATACATTATAATACACCTTCGTCCTGGAACTTAGAATCCGTTTTAGTCAACACCCACAGTAAGGAACAGAGATATTTTATTTATAGCTCTCATATATATATACGTCATACCTCACTCACCCTTTTCATCTTCCTCCTTTATCTCAACATTGGTTCCAGTTGTATACCTCCCACGGCTGCTGCCTTCTATGTCTTGCCCTTCTCGGAAAAGCTTCTCAGTGGTATATATACCTTAAATAGCTTTTATCTCTGCCTCAAGAGGACAGTGGAATAGTTTGGTTTCTGGTGGAAGATTAGTTTTCTTTTCACCGTTCAAACGTGGCTCATATGTGAACTCTAAACACCCTTATGGTCCTCAGTAATACTTATATAAGTGATGAGAAGTAGAGAAATTTTTACACTACAAGCAAATTGCATGGTTATACTGACCTCTGACGGCAGGAAACAATGTTTTGGGAGGGAATAACACGATCCCTGACATTTTATATCTACATTACACGATTTCGAGAGTAATATAACCTCCTCTTCCTCTGTTGTCAGGTGTTTACAGATACCTTCATCTACGCGGTTCAGCTTCGGGACGTGAGGAAGGCGCTACAGGTGATGTGGTACAAAATGATGAGGCGTGATGATGAGGATCGCCGAGGAGGCTGGGGACGGGAAGGACGAGGCAGGAGTGTGTCCAGGTTCTCTCACACAGCCTCCACCAGAATATCCCTACACTCGTCCAGGTGAATAATTATCTCTTTCCGACACCCTCAGCCCCGTAGAGGGATATTGCCTGTAGTATAGTGGACAATACTTTAAAGGTTTTGGCGCCAATTCGGCCTCAGCCACTCCCTTTCGGTTCTTCAACTGTCCCTTTTTTCTTTCTATTTCCTTCCTGCTTGTTGTCTCACCTCTCTATCACCTGGCCCATATGACCTCTCTGTTGAGGCGCCTGATATCAATCAATCCCAATCAATCCCGACACCCACAACCTGTGTCACAAAGTTTGGTGGTGTTGCATGTGACGGAATGTAATGTGAATCAAAACCAAACTCTGGTACTACAGTCGTCCATCTCTTATGGTGAACTCTTATTATGCATCTCATTCTGACACTCTGCATGTAATGATCAATGTGTATGTTACATGTCACTCATGTACAGGCGGTCATTTGTGGTGGCTAAATTGGAGGGCTACACAATTCTTCATAATTTCGAAGGAATAGTTTCAGGTTAGTTGTAGGTATTCCCATATTTATATTTGACTGATTTTTGTGGCTCGTTTTTGTACAGTAAGCATCCACTTGCCCACTTGTGTCGCAGTTTTGAATAATCCACTTAAATATTTCTGTATGAATATAACACTCTCGCGTATGAGTGTATCATTATGTCAATATGTCTGCAACAATATTTGGGACAATGTTTGGTATCAGGTGTGTCCGTGACGTAAGAAAGCACAAGCCCAGAAACCCCACATTAATGTACAGTACAGTCCAGTCGCTGACCACAATCCCTAGACCACCTGAGTCGAAACCCGAGATCTGAAGCAGTCTGTTTCTGGACGATAGCACACCCAAACTATCAAGAGAACACACACACACACATACACACACACACATTTTGAACTAGTGAAGGCTTTGGGTGGGCTGTCGTCCAGAAACCGTTAGCTCCAGATCTCGGGCTTCGACTCAGGTGGGCTAGAAATTGTGGTCCGCTACTGTACCACCAACTATGTCACCACGAGACAATGTCACTCACTACCTCACCCTGCATGCATGGCTGAGCGTGAGTTGAGTAAGGGGTCGTATATAATAATCTGTGGCATATTATTAAACTTGAGTGTTTGGTCGAGGTAAAGTCTTGTACACAACTTATGTGGGAAAGTTACCTAATTTCCATGACAGTCAGCTCGTGTCCAGAATATTTTGTTCCTTTCTTCTTCGCTATAGTAGACCATGGTAAGTTTTTTTTATTATAGCCAGTCGTGTATTTATATTGATTGTTTATATTATATTGTTAAAGAATTCTGCAAACTCTTCAGGGGATAGTATACATTTGGTGAGTTAGAGTGGTTTGATTCCTCCAATGTATGCCAGGAAACAGGACCAAATAAACAAAAATAAGGGTGGCCTGTTGCTTGGAATAGTTTTGAGGAATCGATAACTCCAGCTCTACCAACACTTTACTACCCACTTAACACACGTAAACGCAAAACTCTCCAACTGCACCACATAATCTGCATCTCTTCTTTGCAACATGGCTCATACAATCCGTCCAAAGCCAACGTGGATAGGATTTCCTGGTTTTATCCTCCTTTAGTAAATTGTAATAGCCACTTGTACTTCTTGCTGTTCTCGATGGCGTCCTCAAGTATGCTTTATTATTTTTTCGTGTGCTAATATATTTATAATTTTTATATATATATATATTTTTTTTTTATTATTTTTTTTTTTTTTTTTTTTTTTATTTATAATTTTCTTATTTCACCTTGTCTCTCCGGCTGCTGCTGGTGTGGTGTGGTGACTTGATTTGATTTGACCTGGTATGCCTCTTCCCCCGGACATCTCCCCTACCCTTCCCCATTTCCAAGGTTCTGAGAGCACCACCAACACATCACCACACACAGGGTCAGTACACGTGGGATTCATATGCCGTTGTAAATGTCATCATGTGATGTATTAAGAAATTCCTAGAACAACACTGTGAGCATAATATATCGTGGATGGTACTGTTGCGGACACATGAAACACACACACACTTCAAACGAGGCCCCCTTATCAAACATTGAATAGGACGCGTCGCCTCTGTAAACAACTACGTCTCATCTAACCTCATGCTCAGTGAAGGGCCCAGTTTCAGGTGTGTTTGTTTCATATGTCTGCAACTGTACTTCAGCATTATCAATCCTCATCAGACCTGGATACTTTCTTTACCAGACCCATACATGCAGGCGTTAAGGGGATTGTACAGTGTTGGTAAATATGAAGCAACAAATTCCTCTAAACTATTCCAAACAATAGCCACCATTATTTTTGTTACTCTGGTTGGCATACTCTGGAAAAATCGAAACCGTCCAATGTACCAAAAGTATATCCTCCCCTTAACCTCTGTACCACATCACCACTAATCATAAACTATAGACAACCATCGCCATCAACGAGTTTTTCCCCCAAAATTATGGAGAAAAGAAAGTAGAACAAAATGCTCCAGTATCAGAAATCGATTAATCTGGTCTTTGATGGCAGAGGGGAGTGGTGTGGAGTACAGACTGCAAGAGAGAGGGAGAGGGACAAAGTGAACATGAGTGGGAATGGGAGTGAGAGTGGACGGGTATACGAGTGTAGGGAGAACGAGTGTATGTGTGTGTATGTATATATGTGTGTGTGTGTGTGTGTGTGTGTGTGTGTGTTCTCCCTAGTACAGTATAATCTTTACAAAACTGAGAAGAACTTGTGATGTCCAGTCTTCTATTTCCATTTTATCACACACATCTTTGAATCTGTGAATGTTCTTTGCGTGCCCACACATGCATGCAACATCTTCCAGCAATTGATTCCAGTAATGCAAATGTTCGATCAGGATGCATGCACTTCCTCAGCTCTATGTCACTTTAATTTTCCAGTAGATCTTTGTGCATTGTCCTCTTTAATCTCCTTCTATTAGCATGCAAGAGGTTAAGCATAGAATAGGAAGCTGAAGAAGGTCTTAGGAGGAAAAGGCTGAAGATACCAGTTGAGCAGGTCAGTATTAATTTTCTTCTCTGGTAATCTTTGGACTGATGACAGAAAGAGTTGCATCTCTCGCTTCATCTTTCTGCATGAGGGTCGTATGCAAGAATATCCGTGGTGTTGACGATGGCGTGGTATCGGTGCAATGGCTCTGTAGTGTGTCTGTGGAGTCATCGTACCGGTATACCAAGCCATCGTTAATACCAAGCCATCGTTAATACCAAGCCATCGTTAATACCAAGCCATCGTTAATACCAAGCCATCGTTAACATCACCAAAGTTCTTACCTACCACCCTAAAACCTGAGATGATCCGTATACATCACGTCTCATGTACAGCCACGATCCAAAATATCCACCCACACTTTCCTTCCATCATGCAAGTAAATCAGTATCATATCAAAATATAATCATACAACACCTTATGTCAACTCAACCCCCTCAATTATTATTATGAGGTGCTGCAAAATCATACAGGTGTTGTTTTTTATTACCAAGATATTTACTACGATGGAAGGAAAGTGTCAGTGGATATTTGACTGTGGCTGTACAGTACACCTACAGTATAGTCTCAGTGTTAGTATTACATGTATCTGTCTATCGTTATATATCACTCTCAGTCAGCATATTATAATATTTCCTAACACTCCCACCTCTCCCTCTCTCACCCACAGTAATGACACCAGGAGTAATTTATATCCTCCAGGCAGACGTAATAAAATATCGTCCAATCTTACTTCCAGGCATATAACTTTTCCGCCTGTCGTAACAGAATGCATAAGCGGATGAAAAAAAAAAAAAAAAAAAAAAAAGATGAATACCAATTGAAGAGGAGCTTTTGTTTGATACTTTTTGTGCTCCTGTATATACAAGTCACAGGCCGGTAACCTACACGAATAAAATAGTAAGGAAACGAACGCTCGCTCTCGATATAGATTCCCTCCTCTCTTTAAATTAATTCATTTCTAGTGACTGACTTATAAGGATTTCCTCTCATTCCCAGTACTTATTAATAGCACGGCGCTTGATCTCAACTTCAGTATAAATTATAGTATTGTTGTATATACCTTCCCTCCCATGCAGTCTGTTTCAGGCGTAATGATATTGTCTTAAGCTGTGTGACCTTTAGTAATTCCCCGACATAGTTTTTGCCTGCAGAGACGTAGGCAATACAGTATAATTATGTTGTTAAAATTTCTGATGTCGTGTCGTTACAGAGTCAGTCGTTACTTTCATTACTGCATTTTAGTTGTCACTCCCTTCCTTCCTCCCTCCTCTTCTTGTTCTTTCTTCAACACTTGCCATACAACCATTCTCCATCTGTAACACATGAAACTATATTTGCCAAGTATATTGCATGTATGTATGTGTCAAATCAGTCTCACCTAATCCTTCACTCTTAGTTTTTTAAATAATAATTTTATTATCTCCCCATCTTGAAGCTCACAGTAATGATATGCCAGAAAATGTCACTGTCACTAATAATATTATCTTCTCTAGTCATTTTTCTCATTTCCAGTATAAGTATAAATATCAGCTCACGTCCAGTCTTAATTTCAATATCTTCAAATCCAATAAGTGTCGCTATTAGTCTGGCACAATCTGACACTCAGCAGTATCACATTTCGTCTTAATTTCAGCACGTAAAATATCATAACAGCCTCACGTCGTAATGTACGGTCATGGCCAAAAGTCCTTCAACCTGGTGAATAAAAGCGAACCATTTGAGTGAAACTTATGAACCAATATTGCAGAGACCAACATTTTTCGAAGCTATCTCATTGGAAAGTGCTGCAAGACTATTGACCGTCACTGTACAACCTCGCCCCTCATTAGAATTACCTCACATAATGTACAATGTTGCCCCTCATGTTTACCCCCCCCCCTTCCCCTCCTCCCTCTCCCCAAGCAGGCGCGGAGGTGGTGTGAGCTTGGTGAAGAGGGGACCCATGCCACCACCCCCCACGTCCTCCCCTCACCACCTCCACCTCCCACCTTCATCCCCGTGGTCCTCCTCACCCATAGTGGAACTGAAGGAAGTACCCGTCTTCACCAACCATCACTACCACCATCTCAACCTCAGCGACGAACAACACCTCCAGCTAAATCCAATGGTCCAGGAAACACAACTGGATAATAATGGCACTGCTGACTACCCAGACCTCATTTAATTAGTTTTTTTTTTTTTTTTTTTTTTTTTTTTTTTTTTTTTCTAGTTCGATTGGTTGGTTGGTTGGCGAGTTAGTGTGATGGTGTGGAGTCATTGGTCGGTTAGTGTTGCCTTCCTGGTAAACACACAACACACACGTGATGTATGTACAGTCGGCGGCAAAACTCGTGTTGCCTCACTTAGCGTTTAATTAAGAAAGGATAACATACAGGATAATAATGGAACCAACACATTCACCAACATACAGCATTACAATATCCAGGGGGACAAATTAGTAAACTACTCGGGGTTTTCATTTGACGAGCCTGTGAAGTTTATAATTCCATACTGGACTTCATGACTTGGCACATGTGGGGACACGACTTTTGCCGCCGACTGTACAGTACAGTGGTGCGGAATAGGTTCGTGAAGAAAATGGAAGATGAAAGAAATAGTTGTACACTTATCTTCTTCGAGTGGTCTGAAGAACATGCTGCGTACTGGCCAAAATACCAGAAGGAAATAATAATAATAATAATAATAATAATAATAATAATAATAATAATAATAATAATAATAATAATAATAATGATAATAATAATATGGGTCGAGGCGTTCGATGTGTACGGTGCTCCTTCTAGCTGTAATATACGTTTAATTGTGTTTATATCCTCACCTCTCGGATATTGAAGAAATACAAAGGAATAAAACGAAAAGGACACAAATGATGTTCTAGTGTTGCTCATTCCTTTTTTATTCAGAAAGTCACTCTGGGCTGGGAAGAGGAGGGGGTGTTAAGGAAGTGAGGCTCAGGAAACTAATAAGATTGTGGTTGTGGTGGTTGTGGTGGTGGTGGGGGACACTGGAGTTCGTGAAGTTCCCATCTTTGCCAAGGATTCAATTAATTTGGACCTGTACTGTCACCCACTTTTGGACCTGTATACAGTAGCTCACATTTCTGGTTAGTGTGGGTGTCTTGCGGAATCGGGGACAAACAACACCGGAGATTAATGGAGTGTGTTGTGAAGTGTTGAGATGAGGGGACTAATGAAAAGTGTTGTAAAGTGTTGAGATACGGGAAAATGATGGAGTGTGTTGTGAGGTGTTGAGGTGCGGGGAATTGATGGAGTGTGTTTTGAAATACTGAATTGATGGAGTGTGTTGTGAAGTGTTGAGGTGAGGGAGAAGAAACGTGGTCAAATGGATAAGAAAGAAGTGCAGATTGACGAGGAAGGAAGGCAAGAGTTCCGTAAGGCAAGTGGGCATGAGGTATAATGATGAGCCTTCACTACGGTATACGGGAAATAAAGGAGTGTGTAGCAACTATAGGGGAATGTGCTACCTCATAATACGGTGACCTGCCGAGTGGAAAGAAGCCATGCAGACGATAAGTGGGTGTGGTATTAGAAGATGGGATATTACTTTTGTTCACAATTGCACGTCTTGACCGACTCAGATTAAAATTGTACGAGTATACCAAAGATTATTGAATACTGCTATGGCGTAACAAGGGCAGAAAAAGTAAAGTGTATGAGAGTAGTAAAGACGGATCCAGAAAAAATTGTATCCTAGTGTTACGTAAGGAAAGAGATGTGCAAAGACAATTTTGAATATCCTCTTTTGATGTATGGTGAGCACATACTGGGCTCCGTGAAGTATAGTGAATGTCGAAACTTTCAATGCTAAAAACTGGTGAACTTCTGAAGTGCTCAAGTCTCTCGTCCCATTGTGGTCTGACAGCGTATAAAACTTATGCACCCATCAAATTGGATCAAGGTTTCAGAAGTGTGCATTATTAAAGAGCTGAAATCCCCACGACAATGAGTGTGTGACTATTCCTCTAAATACCTGGAAACAAAGTAATATAATGTGAGGGTTCGAAGTTGTTCCGTTTATTCACGTTTCTGACCCCATGAGTGAGTGAGTCCATTTGATGACATGTGACTGATAACACGAAACACTGACTGATGGCATCCTGGGCTGTTTTCATTCGGGGTAAAACGGAAGTGATTATTTTTGGCAATGTTGGTGGTGGGGAGCGGAGTGGGTCAGTAGGTTGGAGTCAGTGGGTGATGGGGACGAATTATGATCATCATTTAGTTCGCAACGACGTTAGTATCAGTTGGTTGTGACATTACTAGCTTGAAATAGAGTTGTGATAATTTTTCCCGACTGTAAAAAAGACAGACCTATTCTAGTCTATTTACCTCACCCAGTCAACATGTCCCTGTGTACATACATATAGAAACTTTTCAACTCTAATCTGTCCAAAGTACTTCAGCAAATGTCACCGTTACTGATCTCTGAATCTGGCCTGGAATTAATTTTGGGTGATCTGCAGCTGCCCACTCGAATTGATATGTCCGTTTACGAGGAGTGTTGTCTCATATATCAATACATCTCACGACGGAAAACACAAAATAGGTCAGCAGAAGGTGGCTGATAACATGCAAAATTATTGGGAGTGGAACTTATAGTAACTGTGAGGTGACAGTGAAAAGTTATGAACTGTAGGAGACTGCTACCGTGTCATATCTTACGTTCCCAAAGTGGGCTGTCAAGGTTGCCAGAAAAATTGTGTCACCTATCATAAGTTTTGACTGAAACTATCTTACTTTTTATATCTTGTTGTAAGGGATTATCGACTCCCATAATAACGAAATAGACAAAATTGTATCTATTTATTATATTTATTTATTTATACATTTAATATGGGCAGTCAGGAATTGTATTGATCTCACTACATAATGTGTATTAAAATAGTTTATAATATCAGTCCCAGAAGTAGATTCAACGCTTTTTATGATCTCTCTTACATGTATAATTATAATATACATTTTGACATATCCTGTATATAACTGATATTATTGTGGAAACTTGTATGTTTTCTATTTGTATCTTCTGACTGTTTATGTATCGGTGTATCAGGACGTCATCAAGAATGTCACTTCATCAAGAATGTCACCAGCTGTATGAACGAAATTATCAAAAAATATTGCCAATTTTTCATATGTTGCATGTTCGTGGGTGTGTGTGTATGTGTTTGTTTGTAGAAATCTGTGTGAGTCTTATACAGTGTTATTGCATTTTCCCGAATCCTCTTGGTGTGTATACTTAAATGACAAATGTCGTCTAGTCGAGTGCCATGTGTGTGTGTGTGTGTGTGTGTGTGTGTGTGTGTGTTTTATGTGTGTGTGTGTGTGTGTGTGTGTGTGTGTGTGTATGTGTGTGTGTGTGTGTGTGTGTGTGTGTGTGTGTGTGTGTGTGTGTGTGTGTGTGTGTGTGTGTGTGTGTGTTTTATGTGTGTGTGTGTGTGTGTGTGTGTGTGTGTGTGTGTGTGTGTGTGTGTGTGTGTGTGTGTGTAAACTCTGGAGGTATATTTTAGCCAAGGCAGGTGAGGTGTCATGCCCTGTGTGTCCCTCCCATGCATCGTGTGGCACCAAAACCTCGCTCACATCTTGTCATGTTTACCTCACCTCACATACCAACTTATTTTCGGAACTCTGCAGTATATGTGTGTGGCGGGAAGAACGAGAACGTAAATCTCTTCTCCAATAATGGGGTTTAAAGGGGAGGAGACGGGGGCTCTGAGTTTCAATGTGTCAAACCTCAATATAAATTCATTGTTGTTTACTTGTTTTAGTGCCTTCAACTGAGGTCATGTTGCACTAATTCACAGTAAGAGAAATCCGCCCATGATTGTTATCGATACAAGAGAGACATTAAAATTATGAGTGTCGATAGAATGAAGACGAAGTTAATTAGTAAGTAGAGAAGAACAGTGAAAAGCTCTGAGGTTTATGAAGAAAATCTCAAGTCATCCATTCACGTGTGTTAAGGGGATAGTATACATTTGGTACTGTATATTAAAGCGTCTTGATTCTTCCAAAATATGCCAGGAAACAGGACCAGATAAAAAAAAAAGATAAGGATGGCCTGTTGCTTGGAATAGTTTGGAGGTATCATTTGCTCCAGATTTTACCACCAACACTCTGCTTTTGTACTTGTATGCATCAGTTTTTATTACACCACCGGGAAGCATAGGAGACGAACAGTGACAAAACCACACCATGCCATTGTTTAAGATTCGAACCCTCACATGTGTTGAGGGAACATTACAGTGTCGATTAATCCGTGGCAAAATATTCTTCCACACTATTTCAGGCAACAGGCCACCATTAGTTTTGTTAAGGGACCCTGATAATTGGAGATAAATGAGTCCTTCAAATATTGCCACGAAACACTACCTATATGGAAGGAGCTTGTTTTGTGGCATGGTCAGGAGGAATCAGCAGCCTCAAATTTTCAAACACGATTACAGGGTCCTTAATCTGGGCCTGCTTCCTTGATATATTGGAGGAGTGATGGTGCTCCGATGTAGCAAAAGTATGTATATTACTCCCTCGAGGACCCTGTGATCGTTTATGCATGGGACTTGTTGGCTTCTGATTCCTCCTGACTAAGCCACGAAACAAGCTCCTTCAATATACAGTAGGTGATGTTTCGTGGTAATATTTGAAGGACACACTAACCTCCATTCTTCTGACGACATCACTGGGTCCCTTAAACATCATCACTGTGCCAGAACCCCACATAAACAAGTTGCGTGAGACTTGTGTTGAAATGGTTGAGAGTTCCTTCATGCAGTCCTGAATGATGATGAGGTGTAAGCAAGTAAGAGGCATTATTTTTTAAACTCATAAGTGTGTAATGAACTCCGTGTGCCTGGGGGACTTCCTTGCTAGCTGGGAAGTAATATAGTCTAACGAGTTAAGTAGAGATTCTTTTGTTAGTGAAGTGGAAGAAGGTCTCTGATTCCTCCATACTGTGCCACGAGACAGATTCCCTATTACTGTAGTACCAGTGAGGGTGTCTGTCTGTCTGTCTGTTTTCTGGCATAATCGGGAGGAATCATAAGCGTTCCAATTCACTAACAAGAGAAGCTCCCCATAAGATAACATTTAGAATACCTATATGTCTCCGCCTTGTGTTAAACTGATGACGGATGTACACCTCAGCTTATACGGGACGTTTATTACAGCGAATTGAAATATAACTTAGCTTTCTGAATAATACCAGGAAACAATTTCTTACTCGTATATAAAAATACTCTGTTTTTTTTTTTTTTTTTGCATAGTTTGGAGGAATAATTTCTCTTCAAAATCGCCCCCAAACAAATTATCTCCTTGGTGTTTGTCCCCATATATATATTTGTCACCCAACACAAAGTAAAGTTATACACGAGCTATAATTACATCCATCACACCCAGCATGGACAATTGAAGTTAAAGCAAGCCAACCGTGCCCTTTGTACAATGGTTTACCGTGTTGTTGTTGTTATTGTATACAGAGAAATGAACGAACAATATGATTTGATAGATATATTGCAGCTTGCCTAAAGGGGATCATTTGCTTTGAGTTGGGTGGACTGGAGGACTACTGATTCCTTCAAACTATGTAGGAAAACAGTCAATTTCAACATACGAGTATAGGGAATTCTGTTTTATTGAAGTATTTAGAGGGCCACGTACTGTAGACTGCAAATTGGCCACTACATACGGCCCCCTTACCTCCACTGACCTGATCTGAGTGTGCAGAAAATATAGGACAGAACCGAATTGACTATATTCGTAAATCACGGTAGGAGGTAGAATAGGAGGAGGAGGAAGAGGAGGGAGAGGGACGAAAATGTGGAAGAGGAGGGATGGGGACGAGAATGAGGAAGAGGAGGGAGGGGGACGAAGAGGAAGAGGAGAGAGGGTGACGAAAAGGAGTAAGAGGAGGGAGGGGGACGAGGAGTAGGAGAAGGAGGAAGAGAAGGAGGAAGAGGAAGAGGAGGGAGGGGGACGAGAAGGAGGAGGAGGAGGAGGAAGGTGACACGAGGCTAATTGGACGATATTACTGCACAGGAAACCAGATTATGAGAGACTTGATTGACCAATACATACAGGTACCACCAGCACCATTACCCGGGTTGTATTGATTGACGTCTGCCTTCGTAATGCTATGGGTTAAGTGAGTAGTACAGTGTTGGCAATCCTCGAACAACTGATTCCTCCAAACTATTTCAAGCAACAGAACCCCATTCTATTTGCTTATCTAAGTCCTGTTTCCTGTCATACCTTGGAGCAATCAAAAGTATACCATCCCCTTATTAATAACACAGGCCCAGATACACCTTGAGTGATGATAAGCCTTGGGTAATGATACACGTTAACTACTTGTGTGTACATTACTGACGCAGGTGTGAGTTACTGATTGGTTAATATAGTTCAGAGTTTAGGTGAATTTCGTGCACCACATATACAGTTTATATTGAATATCTACAGGAGAATGTAAACTTGTAGTGGCATTAGTGTGTGAAAATAATCCAGTTTAATCTCTAGAGCCTTCACATCAAGACCCCCTCGCTGTGGTACTATTTCTATTGTAGTGATTAGGAGACTCCATCATGTCCATTTCTCTGCTATTGGCTGCCAGTTTACATACAAGTCGTGACGTGGGTATGTAGGAAAGGGATGGGGGGTAATGCCTTGAAGGGCCTCGTTAGCTGGCTTTCATGAAGTATCTGTCCAGTATCGGAACGAACGTACACACACTCACGCACACACAGAAAGAAACTCTCTCATATTTATTCTCCGGCGGCAGATGACTGGGACTGTAGGTGTTGCGTTGCCATAAAAAAAATTTCCACCTCTTATTTTTTTCTTGTCCTCTATTCCTTCCTCTTTCTTACCCTGTATTCCCTCCTCATCTTCCTTACCCTCTTTTTCTTCCTGTTCTTTCTTATCCTCTAATCCTTCCTCATGATACTTACCAACTAATCCTTCCTCTTGTTTATTACCCTCTATTTCCTCCTCATCTTCCTTATCCTCTATTCCTTCCTCTTATTTATTATCCTCTATTCCTTCCTCTTATTTATTACCCTCTATTCCTTCCTCTTCATTTTTACCCTTCGTTCCTTCCTCTTCTTTCTTACCGTCTACGACTCTACAGTATTCCTGTTTGTCGTAAAAGGCGACTAAAAAGGGCTTTCACATCTCCAACTGTCTCTTTTATTCATCTGCTACCTTTTTTGCTTACTGTCCCATCTCTCGGTCACCTTCTTCCTCGGGCGCCATATGACCTCTATGTTGCGGCGCCTAATATAAATAAATAAATAAATAAATAAATAAATAAATCTATCTTGCCCTATATTCCTTCCTCCTAACAAGTTAATGAAGGGTATAGGTATGATGGTCACAGTAAAGGTCAGTCATAATAAATAGTTAATATAATTCACTAAATCCTCTCTGATCCCTCTGTATCGAGCTCCACTTTTCAGGATTCCAGTGGATATTTTCCTGAATGGGTTTTCCTCCAATAAAGGTATATTAATCATGGTAATGGCAATATATATTTGGTAACATCATTCACCGATGTTCATTTTAAAGGATAAAAACCAAATAATGTATAATTTTCCGAATATCATTATAAGGGAAACGTGAGACTGACAGTGGCATTGTTATTAAGACTAAACTAACCCCTGTTGTTGTTCTTTACATTATTATCCCTTAAGTGAATATTGCCTGGATAGATGATTCTGGCAATACTTTAAAGGTTAGGCGTCTCTTTGAACCCATTCCCCTCTCACTCTCCCTTTTCTTTTTCTCCCTTCAGTTGTCCTTCCTTCCTTCCTCTCCATTATCGTTCCTGTTTATCATTGTTCCTCTCCTTCTCCCTTATGGTATTATTATTAGGGTATTTTTGGCTTAGTACAGTCACCTTTCTTTCCCTTTTATACCCTAAATACTTTCTTGTGTTGATATATGAGACGTAACTCACTCTTTCTTCTTTTTCAGCTCTTTAAGATTTATAAACTCAGACTTTCTTCATTACTTGCTGTACACAATGAACGGAAGGAAGAGTTTATGATCAGAAAGGTGAGTCAACAGGTCTTTTATGAGTGTTGACTAAATGCTTGCAGTCCATTACAGTGACAGAGTGAAAGCCAACTTGTAATGTTATGTGCTGTATGTATTGTAGGTGGTGGTGCTAGTGGTGGTGGTGGTTGTGTTGGTGGTGGTGGTGGTGGTGGTGGTAGTGTTGGTGGTGGTGGTGGTGGTAGTGGTTGTGGTAGTGGTAGTGGTGGTGTTGGTAGTGGTGGTGGTAGTGGTTGTGGTGGTGGTGGTAGTGGTAGTGGTGGTGGTAGTGGTGGTGGTGCTAGTGGTAGTGGTGGTAGTGTTGGTCATTACTGTACTGTACTATATACGCCTACCAACATGGCGGGAGGGATGTGGAAACTTTCGTGATAACAGATTAAGAACTTTACAGGAGAAAGATTTATGAGACTCAGAACGCCATGATTAACTAGAGTGAAATGACCCAACACACACACACACACACACACACACACACACACACACACACACACACACACACACACACACACACACACACACACACACAGCAAAATGACCCCCCCCCAAAAAAAAAAAAATTATAATAGAGAACGTCACTCTAAGGAAAAGACGAGTCTGTAGAATTATAACCTCTCTACCCACTAACGAGCCTTGACAACCCTTCTTGGATCGACAACAGCGAATGCACACATAACACTTACCCGTCCCTGTATTTCGTGGTGTGTGTGTGTGTGTGTGTGTGATGGCATAGTGGTTAATTTAGGGAGGAGGGGGGAGGGGAAGAACCGTATAGTGTTGGTGGTGAATCTGGAGCAACTGCATGGTTCCTCAAAACTATTCCAAGCAACAAACAAACTAACAAGCAGGCCATCATTATTTTTGTTCATCTGGTCCTGTTTCCTGCTTGACATAGCAATTATTATTATTATTATTGGAGACATTAAGACGCTCTAGTGTTCGTAAAAGAAAGTATATAATTATCATCCCCTTAATCTTAATGGTAGATTCTTTTCAGGGTAAATTGGTGGGCTTCAGATTCCTCCAAAATTATGCCACGAAACAGATCCCTCGTGAAAGTAACATAAAAGAGCGTCTGTTTCCTGGGATAGTTTGGAGGAATCAATCACACACCTTCCAATTCACCAACAATAGAAAATTTCCCCTTCAAGGCAGAGTCAAGAAATTATTTATCGAGTATGTGAGTCGGATCCAAAAGGTAAACGATCTGATAAAAAAAAAAAAAAAATGAAGTGAGAGAAAAAAAAATTATACTCGAGGCGTGATTGTGAGTTGGTGTTGACTCATATTTCAAAGGTTAGTTCGTATATACAGCTGCCATCATCATCATTCACTGTATTCCCTTTATTATCTTTTCTCTGTAAGGTAATATACTGCTAAATCACGGGTTCTACATATCAAGTCAATCATTTCAAAGGTGATCGAGTCATTTACGATATTATTATTTCTTGAACACATCATTCATATCACATGTCCTTGAGAGTTTGTTATATATATCTGTGTGTGTGTGTGTGTGTGTGTGTGTGTGTGTGTATGTGTGTGTGTGTGTGAGTACTTATTTCTGTATGTGTGAGTGTGTACGCGTGCGTGTGTGTATGTGTGTGTGTGTGTGTGTGTGTGTGTGTGTGTGTGTGTGTGTGTGTGTGTGTGTGTGTGTGTGTGTGTGTGTGTGTGTGTGTGTGTGTGTGTGTGTGTGTGTGTGAGAACTAAGTTAGTGTCTTTCTGTATGTGTCAGTGTATGTGTGTGTGTGTGCTTAAGTTTGTGTCTTTCTGTATGTATCAGTGTGTGTGTGCGTGGGTGTGTGTGTGTGTGTGTGTGTGTGTGTGTGTGTGTGTGTGTGTGTGTGTACTTAAGTTGTATCTTTCTATATGTGTAAGTGTGTGCTTACCTATCTGTCTGTGTCTGTTGGTATGTGTGTGTACGAAATAAAGATTTGTGTTACCAATATTTAACATTGGTATTTCTAGTCATCTATAATTCCACATGATGTTCAAAAATGTATTATTGGTTGGATACAATGTTGGTAAATCTGGAGCAACTAATTCCTCCAAACTATTCCAAGCATTATTTATTGTCAATCTGGTCATGTGTCCCTGGCATACTTTGGAGGAATCAAGGTGCTCCAATGTACCCTACTAAAAAAAAGTGTATTATTACCCCATTAATTAAAGTGTATAAGTGTTACCTTTATGTAGTAGTAGTAGTAGTAGTAGTAGTAGTAGTAGTAGTAGTAGTAGTAGTAGTAGTAATAGTAGTAGTAGTAGTAGTGAGGGTGACTGTACTGTACATATTATATTTATCCCACTACAGGGGTTGTGTATTTTAACATGATAGTGTATTATTTTACGTTCATATCACATTCCCTTACGTATACAATAGTGATGAAATTGGTATATATCTGTATGATTAAATTTGCCCCATATGATGATTGTCTCGATCTGTCTTTCTTTCTCCTTTTCTCTCTTTTTTCTTTTTTTCTTTTTTCATTCTATTTTTACTGATGCCTGAGTAGTATCTTTTTATTAAATTTTGATTATTATTATTATCATTATTATCATTATTATCATTATTAATATTATTATTATTATTATTATTATTATTATTATTATTATTATTATTATTATTATTATTATTATTATTATTATTATTATTATTATTATTATTATTATTATTATTATTATTATTATTATTATTATTATTTATATATTTATTTATTTTTGTTTCATGAAATGTTTATAATTCGTATCATCGATGTGTCCAGATGACGTCAATAGAAACATTCTTCCCCCGTGCTAGCCTTTTCATATTGGTATTCTCGACTTTATCAATGAAGGAGGTAGAGTACAACATTACAGTGTATTTATTGGTGGTAAATCTGGAGCAACTGATCCCTCCAAATTATTCCAAGCAACAAACAGGTCACCATTATTCTTGTTCATTTTTTTTTTTTTTTTTTTTTCTGGCATACTTTGGGGGAATCAAGGCGTTGCAATTTATCAAAAGTTTATTTATTACCTTCTTAATTAAGTGGGAAGTTTTGTGTTGGTAATTCTGGAGCAACTGAATCCTCCAACTTATTCCTAGCAACAGAATACCATTATATTTGCTCTTCTGGTCCTGTTTCCTAGCATACTTTGGGGGAATCAAGGCACTCCAATGTACCAAAAAAGAATTCCCATCTTAATTAAGGGGCCGTGGTGTGTGCATCTTCGAAAACTTATAATTATTCTCTTGGCAGTAAATTGGAGGCCAACTATTTCCTTCGTACTGTGCCAAGAAACAGACGAATTCAATGTTACTAAAAGGAGAATTATTGTTTCATGGCAGAGCTTGGATGAATCGGCAGACATCCTATATTTACCATCAAGAGAATAGAATATCCCTTTAATTGGACTGAAGCCTCCACGTGGAAACCAAGACAGATTGTTAAGGTCCCTGTGATTGTGTATGAGAAATGGAGGCTTCTGATTCCTCCTGTTGTGCCACGAAACATGCTTCTTCAATATGGGTGGTGTTTCGTGGCAGTATTTGAAGGACTCATTTACCTCCAATTTTCTGACTACATCACAGGGTCCCTTAATGTAGAACTATATATTTTTCTTCGGTCTTTTTTTTTTCTTTTCTTTGTTAAAATGTCTTTGTACTGTTTGGGCCCAATAGTAATAGTGTATATTTAGTAATGAAAGTTGTCCATCTGTATGTAAAATCTGTCTCGCTGTGAGCAATGTTACTTAGTTTTTTTTTTTTTTTTTTTTTTTTTTTTTTTTTTTTTTTTTTTTTAGATTATGGACCGTATGCAAGATCATCCGTAGTGTTGACGATGGTGTGGTACTTGTACGATGGCTGTGTTGCTTGTCTATGGAGTCATCGTACCGGTACCAAGCCATCGTCCACACTACGAATGTTCTTGCATGCGTCCCTATAAGTGAAGTGTCCTGGATACTGCCATTGTAATAGGTTCAAAACAATGTCTCCTCTAGTCATTAATTAACCACAATATAATTATCAATGGCTAAGATGATTTTCTCTTTACCCTCCACTAAGGTAGGTCAATATTAGAAGTATTATTTTTCTCTTTATCCTCCACTAAGGTAGGTCAACATTAGAAGTATTATTTTTCTCTTTACCTTACATTAAGATATAGGTCAACATTAGAACTGTTACTTTTTAGAGGGATTCAAGTTCTTACTGGATGGGGATGGGGGTGGTGGATGGGTAGAGGAATCAGTAGCCTTCGAATTTGCCGTCACCAATTCTCACACACGATCACAGGGTCCTTAAGGTTGTAATTTTTTTTTTTTTTTTTTTTTTTGTTACATTGGAGTGCCTTGATTCCTCCAAAGTATGCTAGGAAACAGGACCAGATGATTAAAAATAATAATAGTGTTCTGTTGCTTGGAATAGTTTGGAGGATTCGGTTGCTCCATATATACCAACAGAAAATTTCCCCCTTAATCAAGTAGACAGGTAGATCGACACCTCACCTCACCTCACCTCACCTCACCTCACCATGGAGCGAATCTTGTGGGTACAGGTATACAGGGAGACCGTCTTGTTGGCATTTTGTAAAGCTACTTATTCCTCCTCCTAACCATGCCAGACAGACAGAAAACAGAAGCCCTCGGTGGTACTGATACGGGATCGTCGATTACGTGGCATAGTTAGTAGGATTCAGAAACCTTCCAATTTATCAACAAGGGAGACCGTGTTGTTGGAAAATTGGAAAGCTACAGATTCCCCTTAACTTTATGCAAGAAAACACACAGACAGACGCCCTCGATGGTACTATTAATAGGAGATCAGTTTGTAGGAATCAGGCAGATATCTTCCAATTTATCAACAACATTAAGGAGACCGTGTTGTTGGCAAATTGGAAAGCAACAGAATCCCCCTAACTATGCCAGACAGAACACAGACAGACAGACGCCCTCAATGGTACGTACACAATCAATAGAGGATCGGTTTTGGAGGAATCAGAAATTTTCCAATTCATCAACATTATAAAATTTTGCCCTTGTGGTGTCTATTGTTGTCCTTGCCTTTGTAGTTTGATCTTTTCCGTGGCTCCTAATTAATTACTTTCTTTTTGCCACTCTCTGATGCCTATCCTCGTACCAAATAATCCCTCTGTGTTCATGGGCTTGGTGCTTTAGTTCTCATTGTGAAAATAAATAATAATAGTTAGATATCGCATTTGAATGGCGTAAACGGTAACAAAAGTTTGGTAAAGCACTATTGTCCCACACTGATAAA